>PVIC010006793.1:0-45461 GCA_004025085.1 Thryonomys swinderianus
GCCTGCCTTACAAGCGCAAGGACCGGAGTTCGATCCCCGGTTACCACATATAATGCTGGGCGTGGTGGCTCACGCCTGTAATCCCAGCACTCGGGAGGCAGAGACGGGAGGATTGCTGAGTTCGCGGCGGCTTGCCTGGGCACCATGGTGAGCTCAGGGCCAGCCTGAACTACAAAGCGAGACCCTGTCTCCAAAAAAGCAAAAAATAAATAAATAAATAAACAAAAAAACAAACAAACAAACAAATAAATAAATGGGGTATATTTGATACTAGAGACCAGGCCTCAATGTAAACAAAAATGGCCTTCTGTTCACTCGTATGTTGACTATGTTTTCGGATATTTATTTTTAGATTTTTTTTTATGTAAGTATGTGCATGAACATTTTACATGCTGCTTTAAGTTTACTTTCATTTACTTCACTGGCCTTTTACTAATGGCCATTTAGGTTTTTCCAGCTTTTCACCATTATATGTGTTGAATAGGTTAAGTTCATAAATCTTTGTGCATTTGTCCACTTATTTATTAAAAGTTCATTGTCAGAAATGGAATTGTTGTTCAAAAGATATGTGAGGTTTTTTACCAAAAAGATTTTGTATTTCTCCATTCCGGTAGGAACTAGGAATCCCTGCCCCTACATTCACATTCGTGCCATTATTGTGTATATTGTGGTATTTAATCTTTGTATGTTTAATGGTTTTTGTTTTGATTTGAGACGGTTTTGCTTCATAGTTCAGGCAAGCCTTAAACTCACAGCAGTCCTCCTGCCTCTGCCTTCCGTGTGTTGGGATTACAGGCATGAGTCACCATGCCTGGCACTGTGATATGTGATAGTGAATGCTGGTGGGCGTGAGTCATTATACTCTAGGTATTGTATGTGGTTACCGAGGATCGAATTAGGGACCTTATGCTTGCAAGGCAGGTACTGGAACCACTGAGCTAAATCACAGCCCTGTTAATGGGTTTTTAAACATATCTTTTAATGTACTTTTCTTTGTTTACTTGTAAAACTTAACTTTTCAAATGTGTTTATTATCCGTTTGTACCTCTTTTTTGTGAATTCTCCATTGATATCTTTTGCTATGGACATTTTCTTAGCTATGGCCTCAGTTTCCAACTCCTAGGTATGTCCAGTACCCTTGTGGCCTTCCTGTTGACAACATTGCCCTCCCCTTCTTCCTTTTTATCAGTGACATGGAGAAGGTGCTGCCATTTGAATTCTTGTGATGAGACATATTGATTTTCTCTGAGTTTCTCTTTCAGCAGTAATTTATTCTCCCACTCATATTTGATGAAGTCCCTCTTGATTATCAGCTTCCCTGTTTAAATTGTGACCTATTGCTGAAATAATTTCGTGTGTGAATTTTTATCAATTCATAACCTGTGGCCAAAATATACAGAAAAAGAAAGTCTCCCTTTTTTACTATTCCCCAACATTGGACCTGAAGTCAAAGTATCAAGAATCTCAGTGGGATCTCTTGTGGATGCCTCTTTTAAAAAACCCTTTGACTTAGGGGGTGGGGGTGGGGGATGGGTAGGGGTATGGGTAAAAATGAGAATTAGGGCCGGAGGGTTAGCTCAGTGGTTCCGGCGCCTGCCTCGCAAGCGCAAGGTCCTGAGTTCGATCCCCAGAAACCACATACAATGCTGGGCATGGAGACACGCCCACCAGCAATCAATACCACATACCACAGTGCCAGGTGTGGTGGCTCACGCCTGTAATCCCAGCACTCGGGAGGCAGAGGCAGGAGGATTGCTGAGTTCCAGGCTTGCCTGGACTACATAGTGAGCTCAGAGCCAGCCCGAACTACAAAGTGAGACCCTGTCAAAAAAAAAAAAAAATGAGAATTAATTTGTGTCATATACTGGTGCAAATTCCCCAATGTTGAGTGTGATTGTGAGCTATATATAAAATGTACCAATAAAGAATTCAATTTAAAAAAATACCCTTTGACCAAGGAGTTTCTCATAAAATGGGGAGCTGGACTTCTCCTTTAGAAGTGACACTAGGCTAGAAATTTGGTGACCTAGATTCCAGTAGTCCTTGTCTTGTAGCTATAAGTCTAACTATAAGCAATCTAGCTTGTAAAGTGAGAGTCCAGGACCATAAAGAAAACAGAAGGAAGGGGAACTGTATTGATTTACATACACTTTTCTTATAGTATAGTAAGGACTGAATTCAGGGCCTTTGCACTGAGCTACATTCCTAGTTTGTTTTTTTGTTTTTTGTTTTTTAATGCAAACTGCTAAGTCACTAAGTTGCCCAGCCTGGACTCAAAACTTATGACTCTTGCTTCAGCCTTCCAGAGTGTCACACACTCACAATTGGAACTGTTCACTATTATGATAAGGTGCATCTACTAAGGTATGCACTAAGACTCTCTAAAACAGAATTTGTGACAATACAAGCATCAATAAAGGACTCTTTAAAAGTACAGTAATACATGAGATAGGAAATTTTATATGGAGAGACATGAGTAGATCTTCATGTATTGGGTTAAAAATTAAAAAGTGCATACTGGACACCGTGGCTCATGCCTGTCATCTGAGCACTCAGAAGATACAGGCAGAAGTTTTGCCATGAGTTCGAGGTTATCCTGGGGTACATAGTGAACTCAGGGCCAGCCTGAACTACAAAGCAAGCCCCTGTCTCAAGAAAATATCTACAAAGCACAGAAAATGGATAAAATGTGCATGCTGAGCCGCTGCCATTCCTCCCTCAGAATTCTATAGGACTGGAAGCTCACCCTCTGCTTTCACTTAGATTCAGGCTGAAGGAGCATTAGCCAAGTCAGAGCAAGCGAGGAGAGTAGCTGCATCTTATCCGCAAACTTCCCCTCTGTACAGCAGCTTCCGCTCAGCTCTCTGCCACTCAGTTCTGGCAGCTAGCAAGGGTGGGTAAGTACCCCATTACTAGCTTTATCTTGTTTTCCTACATCTTACCTTAATTAAGCTCTTCAAGTTACCAAGTTTGAATGAGTCATTTCTTCTCTTCTGGACCATTGACCAATGCAACAGGTCATCTCTTGAGTAAAAATGAAATAAAAATACAGATGCATTTATATTTTCTTGTGACTATCAAAACTCTGGAAGATATGTACTCTGGGAGAGAAAAACTAATGAAGGCAATCATCTGGTATGTGGGGAGTATGAGACAGTAGGAACTGGGCCTGAAGAGGAAAACATGGGATGGAGATGTTGTACAGTATACCTGTCTGTAGTGTTTCTTCTTAAACTATTTAAATACATTATTTACCCTGAATTTTGAGTGTTTTTAAATTACAATTTGTATACTTAAACTATCTAAACATTACAATTGTATTCCAGGATAAATCGTGAGGATTAACATTTAGATTATTTGAAGATGAGCTTCCTGTTACCCAAACTGACTAGCAAAACAGAAGTAGACCAGGCAATAAAAAGTACTGCGGAGAAAGTGTTGGTTCTCAGATTTGGAAGAGATGAGGATCCTGTTTGTCTGCAGCTAGATGATATTGTAAGTGAATTTTTGTTTTTGTTTTTGGTTCTTGAGACAGGATCTTTGCCGTGTAGTTCAAGCTGGTCTAGAACTCACAATTTAGCTCAGGCTGACCTTGAACTTGCCATGATCCTTGTACCTCAGCCTTCCAAGTTCTGAGATTACAAGCATGTGTCACCACACCCAGCTGAAAATAAATTTTTAATAAATAGTTTTTAATAAAAATCTACATATTCTCACTTCCACATTTGCACAGTGTGTGGAAAGGAACAGGCAGGATGTGTGTGTAGCTCTTTGTGTGTTAGTTTACTTTCAGTGGCCTGATCAGGTGTCTCCCCTGAGCCAAACCCCCCAATATGTGACTATGCTGAATTTGTCCTGATGATTTTCCCCTCCAGCAGAGCAGAAAACTTTATTTCCAAGTGTCTGTGAACACTATCTACTCAGTCATCATAACAGCATCCCCATTTCCAAGTGGTAGAAGTAAATGCTAGGGGAGCTGAGGGGCCTCCACTGGCCCAGGAATTACACTGCAGAGCTGGGATTTGCCAGTGTTGTGTCCTGCCTTCAGAATGAGCATGACAGTCATTTGTGATTTTGTAGGCCACCTTCACATTCTAATTAGTAGGGAAGAAGAGTGTGGGACAGAAGGGTATGGTCTTATCTCTGTTTGTCATAGCTAGAGACTTAACAAAGGACTAGGGTCTTCTTGAACCATTCTGTTGTTACCATTCTCTGTGGGATGAAGAGCTGTGTGACCCATGCCAAGTTGCTTAACCTTATTGTGCCTCAGTTTCTTCATCTATAAAATGGGGACTCTAATAATCCATACCTCATAAGAATGTGGTAATGGGCCAGAGATTTAGCTTAGTGGTTCCAGCCCCTGCCTTGTAAGCACAAGGTCCCTGGTTCTGTCCCCAGTAACCACATACAACAATACCAGGCATAGTGACTCATGCCCACCAGCAATCAGTACCACATACCACAGTGCTGGGCGTGGTGGCTCACGCCTGTAATCCCAGCACTCGGGAGGCAGAGGCAGGAGGATTGCTGAGTTCGCGGCGGCTTGCCTGGGCTACATAGTGAGCTCAGGGCCAGCCTTAACTACAAAGCGAGACCCTGCCTCAAAAAATAAAGGAAGAATGTGGTAAGTATTAAGTGGATTAACAAATGTAAAGCCCTTATTTCTGAGGGTTTTTTAAAGTGATTATGTTGGGTTTTTGCTTTTGTTTTTACAGTGCTAAGGATCAAACCCAGGGTTCCATGCATGCTAGACAAGAACTCTACCACTGAGCTATACCTACCCCACCTTAAGAGAGTTCAGTATATGTGGCTTTTATAGAAATAAACTTGATGGGCCAGAGATTTAGTTCAGTAGTTCTAACATCTGCCTGGCAAGCTCAAGGTCCCAAGTTCAATCCCAGTTCCACTTATCACAGTGCTGGGCATGGTGGGCTCACACCTGTAACCCCAACACTCAGGAGGCAGAGGCAGGAGGATTGCTATGTGTTCAAGGCTTGCCTGGGCTACATAGTGAGCTCAGGGGCAGTCTGAACTACAAAGTGAGACCCTGTCTCAAAAACTAAACAAAAAAAAAAAAATAGAAATAAACATGAGTCAGGCATGGGGTGCCTGACAATAATCCCAGTGCTCTAGGAAGGTGAGGCAGGAGGATCACAAACTCAAGCCTCTCCTGGGTGATTTAGTAGCTTAGACCCTGTCAAAATATAAAGCAACCAAAATAAAGATGGCTGTGGATGTAGTTCAGTGCAGAGATCCTCACTTAACTCTTCAGTACTGAAAAAAAAAAAGGAAAAGAAAAAATAGTCAAACATGGATGAAAAATTTAAAGAAGATAGGTATTTTCCCGGGGCACCCTCCTAATGCCGTCAGCAGTGACTCAGCCTCTAAACACCAAGCCTGCACTGTCTGATGTGAAACCAAACAGCTAGATTCTTGGCCTAGGAATTTTCTCCAACAAAATACTGTTACAGTGAAATGTTTCAGAGAAGAAACCTTGGCTATTTGTTCTACTGGTTTTCTGTGGGTTTTTGTTTTGTTCTTTGCTAGTTCATATTGTATCCTCCATCTCTCCTGTCATTTGCAGCTTTCTAAAACCTCTCCTGACTTGAGTAAAATGGCTGTTATATACCTGGTAGATGTTGACCGCACTCCGGTTTACACACAGTATTTTGACATCAGCTATATCCCTTCTACTGTATTTTTCTTCAATGGACAGCATATGAAAGTGGATTACGGGTAAGTTCAGTTAACCTTGAGGTCATTCTGGTCTTGAAAGTTTCTTTTATCAAAGCATCTGTGGTAGCTTACCCATTTACATGAGATATTAGCTCTATGATCATTAGTAAAAAGCTGTTTTTGGAGTTGATACACTCTTTAATCTTTTCATGTGAAACTGATACAAATCGAGAGCATTTCAGACCTGATTGGCAAATTTTAATTCCCAACTTAATTATGATAGAATAATTATAGTTTGTGAAGAATGAACCATCCTTAAATCTAGAATATACAAAGTATGTCTCTTAGCTAAGTACAGAATTAAAAGGTGTCCAGGAATTTTATTTCAAACAATATATCCAGTTACTCTTCAACTTTTAGGACTAGCAAGTGGCGTTTTTAAAAGAAACCATCCTGCCAGCAAATAAATTCTCTCTCTCTAAATGTCTTTGCCACTCAGAGAATTTTCAAGTCATTTTCAACAAGCCCTCCCAAAATAAGTAGTATAACACTTTCTACTCTATTTAATTAGTATCCCAGTACTAAATAGTTTTGACAGTATCCTTATTTTTATCATTTCTTACTCTGGTTGAGGTACATATACCTAAATTGTGTTTTGTCATCTGTTTGAAAGTGAGTGAAATACTACCTATTTTTAAATCTCCTAAAGCTATTTATTTTCCTAGAGCATAGTTGATGTATTAATTTTATACAGCCGTTTTACAGGGTATTATGAACTATATATCAAATACCATCAAAATGTTTAAGCATTTTAAGCCAATAATTTTTTCAAGAATTTCATACAATGACTTTGAAAGAAATAATCATTATTTGAAAAGCTATCACTAAGTAGCTCATGATATGGTTCTCATCGTGAAAAGAGAAATAGAATACACACATGTACAGACATACAGGTAATATTGGAAGAACATACACCAAAAGGTGACTTCTGGCCTCTTTGGTGATTTTATTTTCCCTAAGGAATTTCTACAGTCAGTATACCTGGTGCTTAAGGTATATTTTTTTTTTTAAAGTAAGTTGAAAATACCTAACTCAAGGTGACAAGAAGTTAGGAGTCCAGGACTAATGATTGGTTTCTGCACAGAAACATGAAAGAAACTACGCCTCCTCCAATGCTCAGTGAATTTTACTCTAATAACTGTTTGCAAAGTGATTGGTTTTGAGACAGGCTATTTCGCATGGTAGGATTTTCATGTCAGTGGCCCATAGCACTAGTTTTAGTCATGTACATTATACCAAGTGGGAAAAGTCAAATGTCAGCCTGTGTGTCCGAATCTCCCCACCAAGAGGAAAAGAAGCCACTGTTCATTTTGTTTATGTAGCAGGTCTTTGGCAAGCAGTTGTTAAAGTCCTGAGAGTAGTCATTTCTCTTCTATACTGTCTAGGTCTCCAGATCACACTAAGTTTGTGGGCAGTTTCAAAACTAAACAAGACTTCATAGATTTGATCGAAGTAATCTATCGAGGTGCAATGAGGGGGAAACTTATTGTCCAAAGTCCTATTGACCCCAAGAATATTCCCAAATATGACCTTCTCTACCAAGACATTTAGCACATCTACCGCTGCTGGAGAAGAAGAGAAAGGCACATGTTAAAACCGTCCAGCCATGCTATTTTTCTGGAGCCCTCCAGAATCGTGTTCAACATCCCAGGAAAGAAGAATTTGTCTTGTGTGTAAAATCCCATCCCCAAGAAGAAGTCCCCACCCTTGGTCCAGTAGTCTGGGTCCCTGCCTGTCTTTTCCCTGTGAGCCTTGGAGTACCACTCCACCTGCTCAGTTTCCCTGAGGTGACTTTTCTAACTTCCTTCATGCTCTCCTTACCCCATAAGAAAATACAGAAAACTAAATATAGGCAAGGACAGTTCACCTGTTTATCTGATGTACAAATAAATGAAGAGTACTTTAAAAGAAAAAATACTTATTTTCTCCCTAGACATACTGCACGGGTGTGACACATGTGCAAATACCCACATACCCTCACCTGTTCCTCCACTTGTGTCCTTTACACTCTCCCATCTCCAGGCCTTCTTTCCCCAGTTTCTGTCAGAAATTCTCTACTGCTAGCAGGCAAGTTTGTTTCATTTTGGAGTCTTTCTGGCTCTGACTTTTAAAAAATACCTTTGTCAGCTCATTTAACCAACTTCTATGTTACTTAGTTTCTCAAGAATTACTATCTTGGGGATGGGGATTTAGCTCAGTCATTCCAGCGTCTGCTTTGGAAGGGTAAGGTCCCAAATTTGATCCCTGGTAACCCTGGACTCAGGCCCACCAGCCATCAGGACCACACCATGGGGCATGGTGGCTCACTTCTGTAATCCCAACACTCAGGAGGCAGAGGCAGGAGGATTGCGGAGTTCGAGGCTTGCCTGGGCTGCATAGTGAGCTCAGGGCCAGCCTGAACTACAAAACAAGACCCTGTCTCAAAAATAAGAAGCTGATCTCTCTGGGAAGTAAAAATCACCACCTTGGGCCGGAGGGTTAGCTCAGTGGTTCCGGTGCCTGCCTCACAAGCGCAAGGTCCTGAGTTCAATCCCTGGAAACCACATACAATGCTGGGCGTGGAGACTCACACCCACCGGCAATCAATACCACATACCACAGTGCCAGGCATGGTGGCTCACGCCTGTAATCCCAGCACTTGGGAGGCAGAGACCATAGGATTGCTGAGTTTGAAGCTTGCCTAGGCTACATAGTGAGCTCAGAGCCAGGCCGAACTACAAAGCGAGATGCTGTCTCAAAAAAAAAAAAAAAAATCACCACCTCAGCCCAAGATTTAGCTCAATGGTACCACGCCTACCTTGCAAGCACAAGGTCCTGAGTTTGACCCAGGCCCACCAAAAATAAAAGAAATCACTACCTCTTTCAGAGGCAGAAAATTGTGTTTCAAGGACTCAAGACTTCAAAGATCTCAACATTGTTCAGGAAAAAAGCATTACAGAGTTTGCCAGCTTTAATGTGTTATGAAGAATTGTTGCTCTCCCACCATCCTCCTGGAAAAATCTTGGACAAGTCACTGCTTTTCTCACAGCTTATGGTGTCTGTTGGTAGTGAAGAGGCAGAATAAGAGGACGGATGCTGAGCTGCAGGGAGCAGGCTGGCAGCTTGGACCTCCTTGGCACCACTGACTTCTTTGCCCAGTTCTATTCTGGGCAGCACTGTGACTGCAAGTCCAGGCCCTTTGCCAAGTGCTTCTCAGGACTGTCTTGCGTGGAGTGGTGACCATGAGAGTTGGGTCTGGCTAATATGGCACAGAAGAAAGGTGGCAGGGGGCTTTTCATGTCCTTGTTGGTAAAAGGAGAGAGATATTCCAGAAATAAAACAAAACTACCTCTGCCTTCTTTCTTTACCTCCTTTGCATTGTGATCATATGCATTGTAAGGCCATGAAGAAACCAATATGCATATAAAAAGTCAATATGCTGAGAAGAATAGTTAAAAGACTGATCATCAGGTATGATGGTCACACCTATCATCCCATCTACTTGAGTGGCTAAGATAGAATGATCACAAGTTAGAAGCCAGCATGAACGATTTAGCAGACTGCCTCAAGTTTTTAAAAAGGGCTGGAGGGATAGCTTGGTGGCAGAGTCTTGTACAGAGTTTGCAAAGCCCTGGGTTTGATTCCCCAGCCCCATAAACAACCAAAAAAAAAAATTGTGATTCCTGATGTTATTGAGCTAAGTAAACTCCAGACCTGCTTCCCTCCAGACTTCTATGAAAGAATAAAGTATCTTCCTTGCCTAAGCCACTGTTAATAAGGTTTTCTGTTCTCCACCCTAAATTATATTACTTGTATGCAAGAAGTGCTCAGGTACTAGTGCAAATTTGAGAACTGTGTGCATAAAATGCTCATATCATTCTCTGAAGTCCTGATTTATGCTTTTGATCTTATCCTTAGTTGCTCCATTCCACATGTAATTTATTAAATACTTGCCGAATGCCTCACCGATGCTGGGTCCTGCGTATGGGGAACTCCTGGACAAGGATAAAGTTTTCTGAGAGGAGCTGCTACCGGCGTCTTCAGGGAAGCAGGGAGTTCTTGTGCAGACAGGGCCAGCAGAGAGCCTGGGAGCAGGAAGAGCTCAGAGAATGACACAGGCTTTGTGATGCAGGAAGTCAAGGAAGAGGCCAGCTGAGCAAGAAGAGGGAGGCAAAAGATAAGGGGTTGGGAACGTATCAGAGGTCTTCTATTGCCCTCACTTCCTTCCTAGGTCTGACCCAGAATCACTCAATGCAATCATAGTTTTTCAAACACTCAGATGATTTCTTCTTCCAGAAAACTTAGTGCTAAAGATACTGCCAAAAGAAAATGGCATGACTCTGCATTCTGAGAGGTTTTGTGAGTGTCTGTTATTTTTCAGCTTCTGGTTGTTGCTTGCTCCATAGGTTGTAGACCATAGGTCTCAGTCTCGGTCTCGCTCATGTGCCAGCCCTGACAGGTTGGAATGTTACAGGTCTGGAAAGTATACATGAAGAGAGTTCACAGTGAAAAGCAGACCTAGTGAGAACACAGTGACATCAATGCCATTTTAAACCATGAAAGGGAAAGGCCATGTGTTTGGCATGATGAGAAGGTAAATTAGCAAAAGGTTACTGGAAGATTGGAGCAGAAAGTGTTCGGAGAGATCTTCCCACTCACCTTTCCTAACCTGTGGGCAGTAGATCACACAGTTTGTATCTGACTCTTCAGAGAGGCTGCGTTTCAAGTTAGAAAACTATCTCCTGCTGAGGAAGAGACTCAGAACTCTACAAAAAGTAAATTCCAGAACCTTGTGACTGGTAGGAACTTTTCAGATCATCTAGTTTAAGCCCCTCATGGAAGAGGCCAGGGCACTAATTGTGCTAACGGAGCTTAAAGCATTCAGGACGTCTGTGAGCTGGACTGTGATTTGGGCCCAGCAAGTCCAGGGGTCCTGCCATTTTACTGCTTTATTTCCTGGGACACTGGCAGATGGGAGCACAGTCAGTGAGAGTACTGCCTGTGACCTAACTCTGGTTTTCACCCTTGACCTAGTGTCTTCCCTCCATGTCTGCGCCCATCCTGCCAATTGTCTTCAAAGAGGAAGCAGTATGGGGTACATAAAGCTCTGAATTTGCATTCAGACAGGCTTGAGTTCAAATTCGAACTCCCTTCTTTAATAGCTACATACGGTTATCCAAAGCGTTTAACTTCTCTGAGTTTAACTGTCTCTAAAGTAAGAGTTACAGCAAGCTGTGAGACCTGGCATTCCTTAGGCACTCTATCAATGAGCATGATCGCCCAGCATGGAATAGGGGTCCCAGTGGTGTGGAGAGCTGTCCACCCTACTCCCAGGAAACTGCGACTTGGCAGCCCAGTATCATAAACAAGAGGATAAAAAGGCCCCCAACCGAAAACAGCACAGAGATGTCTAAAACAGGTTCTTTATTGATTGACACAGCAGTGCAGGGCTAATGTCCATGAGTTTCAGAACCAACCCTACTCCATCCACACTTTTCCCTCTTCTACAATGAAATCTTGCTACCAAGCAAGGGCTCTAGCCGGCCTTGCATTAGTTGTTGGCTATGGTTTTCTGAACCCAGTCCAGGATGGAGGCCATCTTCACGTACACACCATACTCAGCTACACTGCAACTCTTGTCAAAGCTTAGGATTCCGGCTGCATACCAAGTGTCCTGCTCCAGGTCGTAAACAGCAAAGGCACCGCCAGCATCCCCATAGCAGGTATCCTCCTGGTACCTGGTCATGCCAGCACAGAAGGTGTGTTCATTCAGGATGGGCTGCACCCCTACAGGGCTCTTCTGGGTCTTCTCTTCAGGCACTGTGCTGCCCTCATAGTGCTCTACACATTTGCTCTGGTTAGCAACAGGCAGCATGACATACTTGAGACGCTCAGTGAACCTAAAGTTGGCATTTCGGCCCCAGCCAGAGACATAACCCACGCGCCCCACCTCCACGTAGTCCTTCGAAGGCAGGCAAATGGGCATCACTCTCTCATTGACAGGCACCTTCTGTTTGAGTTTGATGAGCCCAATATCTACTGAGGAATAGTCTGGGTAGAAAACCACTTTCTCAATCTCCACTGGCTGCCTTTTTCCCACGAAGAGTTTCAAGGTGGGGGCAATCTCCTCTGCCGTAGCGTTCTCTGTGTGATTCAGGAAGAGGTTTTTGGCTGTGGTCAGAAGCCACTGTTCACTGATGAGTGTGGCCCCCGTAGTGAGATTATGCCGGGAGATCATCTTAGCCTGCCAGGGAAAGCTGCCCTTGGCGTCCAGAAAGCCGCCAATGATGCGCTGCACCTGATCCACTGGGTTCTTCGGCTTTCCACATACTGTTAGGGAGACGAGATGGCCGTGAGCGGGGGTAGGAATGCACCTCCCTGCCCAGAATACGGTGCGAGGAATGGGCGCTGCCGCTGTCTACACTATCTTTCTTCGCTTGTTCCAAAGCTAGCAAAATTCATATGTTCTGCTTTGACCCCTTCTTATCTCCAATGTTTATGTCGTTAAGTGTTTTGTTCATTTTTTACATCACAAAGCAGAGTTCTATTTTCTGTTTTTCTAACCCACCAAAGAAATAACACCAAAATCTTAAACCCTGGCGAAGTGGTTAAACACTTTATCACCACAGAGGAATTTCCTCACCTCCCTAGAGCTCACTGGAAGGGCCAGGACCTGTGTGATTCCCTCCCCCGGACTAAAGAGGCTAAGACGGCGTCAGCAGGAACGCAGATTCTGCAGATACAGCAGCTAACCCAGGGCAACTTGACAGTGGGAGGTGGGCAGACCCTCTGTCCCCAGAGGGAGAAGGGACAGCCACAGTTTTCCCGGCAAGGGGAAACAGGACTCCCACCCATCTCTCACCTCCTGCTTCCACAGGCTCTGCTATCCTCACGTCCTCTCTGACACATTCCTCCCGGAGCTTGCTTTACCTTTGACCCTCCCGATGAGCCTGTTCCCTCAGTCCCCGATGGCCGGGCTGCTGGGTGAGCTCCTTGCTGGCCAGTTTAGCACGGTGGGCTGGGTTCTCCCTGACCCCTTATCTTGGCCCTCGTCTGCTCAGGAGAAGCCACACAGAAATGAAATGTCTCAGTGACCTTTTACCTGAGGCAGCTTCCTGGGCACTAAACTCTTGGTACCCACCTGCTTCACATTCTGGAAGCTTCTCTCCAAGGGCCTTGTTTATCCATTGCTTCTCACTGTTTAACGTGTACACTCCTGAAACAAGAGAAGTGAAGTGAGCCCAAAGAGGAGCCGAGTCTGGACCTAGTGCAGGGAAAGAAGGTATGTACAGATTCAAGAGGAAGAAGACAGACTGGTCACGGGGTCTTGACAGGACAGATTGGAATCAGGGCTCAGATCCCAAGTGCCTCTCACAGACTGTGAACTTGGGCAGGATGCTCACACTCTGTGCCTCAGTTTCCTCCTCATAATAACAGTATCTCCTCAGGGGAGTGTCATGAGAACTAAGGGAGCTTCGTATAAACAGAGTGCTTAGCACCAGGAACACAGTGCTCCCTTGGGGTGTCACCTTTTGTAGATGGAGCTCTTACTGTGAGACAGCCGGGTGACATGGCACTGCCTCCCCTTAACAGAAGGAAAACTCGAGACAGAAGTGAGTTTGCTCAAAGGATCACTTTACTGATGACCGAATCTGTATCAGATGCTTGATCTCCTGACTCCGAGGAGTCCATGTGAACTCCAGGCCTGTCCCACCCACCACGGAAATATCAGGGCGGGTGTGTGCAGGGCAGAGACTTCCAGTCTTACCATCCCCTTCAGTGCGCAGCCTGTAGTACTGCTTACACTGATAGCGAACCATGTGCTCCGCATAGCCATTTGCGATCTCAGGGGGCTTTGGACAGCCATCATCTGCAGAAGAAAGGACACCAGAAAAGTAAGCTAATATCCAGAGATTGTCCCAGACACCTGTGAAAAGTCAGATGAGAGGAGGCTGCTCTAGAGATCAGCCTCCCTACACCCAAGTGGACACCAAGGCAGTCTCTCCTGATCCCCAGAGGGCGAGCAGGTGAGAAGGGGGACTTGCCCTTCCTTAAGGGACAGTGCAGACCAGATGGCGTCTGAGCGGGCCAGGGCAGAGCCGGCAATGAGACCTACCTGCAAGGTCCGTGACTTCATTGTTAATGTCCACAGCAAAGAGCTGTCCCCAGAGCAGGAGGGTGACGAGAGTTCCCAGAGCACTACAGAGAGATGACGAGGAGTGCAAGGTTGGTCTACACGCACACAGACCTCTCCACAAACCCAGCAGATAGACACGTGGAAGTGCAAGGACCAAGAAATTGTATCCAGCCACCTACTCTCAGCTTCTGCGCATACCCAGCTTCCAGTGAGTGTCATGCTGCCCAGAATCCTGTGTAAGTTTCAGAGGTGACGTCAAGATAGCAAGGCACAGGGCCGGAGGGTTAGCTCAGTGGTTCCGGTGCCTGCCTCGCAAGCGCAAGGTCCTGAGTTCAATCCCCGGTAACCACATACAATGCTGGGCGTGGAGACTCATGCCCACCAACAATCAATACCACATACCACAGTGCCGGGCATGGTGGCTCATGCCTGTAATCCCAGCACTCGGGAGACAGAGGTAGGAGGATTGCTGAGTTCAAGGATTGCCTTGGCTACGTAGTGAGCTCAGGGCCAGCCTGAACTACAAAGCGAGACCCTGTCTCAAAAAAAAAAAAAAAGATAGCAAGGCACAGAGCTAAGTGCATCTGTATCGAGGCATGTCCAGAAAACCTAGCTGACAAGAATATATGGGCTCTCTGGCCAGAGGAAATTTCCCTTGAACATCCCTAAACTACTGGGCTACAAACACACTGCTAATAAAACGAAGATAACTTGAGGATGGGAACATAGGGCTTATTACACTGTCCCCTCTACTTTTTTGAATTTTTTCATAATAAAATTGCAATGTCATTTTAAAATGTATATGTGGTTGCCCCTATTATTTTATGAGCATTAAGGAATGGCATATAAAACCTAAAATGCCAGAAGGCTTCCCAGAGAAGAAGTAGCTTCCTGAAAGCCTGGCTGTGGCCATGGGCATCAGAACTCAGGCCACAAGAAGCCAGGTACCCACCTTGCCTGCAGATGTCTAACATCACAGATTACCTGGTGGCGTTCAGTTTCTAGTCCTGTTACTTTCATCATTTCATTAAAACTTCCATTATGATAAAATCTAACTGAGTGGAACCCATCTCCTGGCAAAGACAGTACTGTGAAAACTCCATCTTCTATGGATGCAGAAGAGGAATGGACGTTACAGTAAGCCCAGCAACTCACCCCATCGCCCTGGTTCTTTGTTATATTTTTGTGTCTCTCCACTGAGCTCATTCTGTAGGTGCATGAGAGAAAGGATAGAATAAAAAACATGAAATATGAAGAAACTCACCCCATTTCCTAACTTCTCTTGCTTCTGGAAAAGCACCGTTGTGAGGCACCCACTCAGCCTTTTATACCTCAACTTGGGTGCACCTCCTTAATTTGTAATTCCCAAGCTTACACAATTTCAGCCTTGTTAAGGTCACTGACATGTTCCAGTAACAAAACCACAAACAATACCCCTCTCAAGAGTTGAGCTCTTGCATCACAGTTGGTGTTACTTTCCCAAGCCCTAAAGAAATCTGGCGGCTTTATGACCCCCATGTACCTGCCAAAAGTGTTTCCAGAAAACAGTTGGGCAGGAGGAGAGTGTCAGCCTGGCCCTTTGTTTTGGAGGAGTTTCAGCATGTAAAATGACCTCGCTTTCAGTTATTTCAAGCAGTTTATAGACATTCTTGCAATCTAGTTTAGATATTAAGAAAACTGTAATGAAAGCATTTCCTTTTCACAATCATTTTCCCCACCTATGTGAACATCTTCTATTGCTAAAAGCTCTCCGTCCTGAAATCAGTAAACTCTGTTTATTTTGTCTTTTCTGATTGCTTTTTGCAAGAAATAACACAAGATTAGAACTGGACTGACACAGAACTGTAAAGATATCTAGTCTGGAGGATTTCCAGCTCCAAAGACCTTCGAGTTGTTTCAAACCCTGTACATACAGCATAGTTTAAATGGGGCTGTAAAGAAAACATCTCTTCACAGTCATTTTGCTTGCTTTACTTAGTCATCTTCATATTGTTTGTAAACTTTCCAGCCCTGAAACATACTTACCAGATCTTCCCTACATGCTATTTTCAAGAAATCAGTTAGAACTATAGTGTGCACTGACCCAAGCCACATTCAGTGGCAGTGATTCTTGTGGTTTATAGTCCAGGAGTTAGTCTAAACGGTGGGTGAGGAAAACCATTGCTTCAGCTGAATATCTGTACCTAGATACACTAAGTATGATACCACTGAACATAGCAACTCAAAGACTGCTTTTTTCAATTTTTAAAAAGGGTTAGGCTATACTGTCCATAAAACCACTTGGAATATTCACAGCCTTGCTATAATAGCAAAATAGTTGAAAACAATATAAACATTCTTCAGTAGAACAAGTAAATAATGCCTGGCATATTCACATGATGGAATGTTAGAGTCATGAAATGCAGGAACATACAAGAATGTGGATGATCTTATAAACCTGATTCTGAAGAAAAAGTTCTAGATCACATTCCAAGTGATACCACTCTGGAGCCAAGCATGATAGTGCATACCTGTAATCCCAGGACTTGGGAGGCTGAGGCAGGAGGATTGCCACAAGTTCAAGGCCAACATAGGCTTCATAGTGAGTTGCGCTTACAAGGCAGGTGTGGTACCTACCGCTTAGCTAAATGCCTGGCCTAGTTTATTTATTTTTTTGAGATAGGATCTTGCTATGTAGTTTAAGCTGGTCTTGAACTCACTGCATAACCCATACTGGCCAGCCTTGAACTATATAACCAGATCCTGTCTCAAAGAAAATGATATCATTTTTATAGAGTTTAAGACAAAGTAAGATCTGATAAAGAGTACACCAAAAACGGGACTGGAGTGTTATATCAGTGGTTCTGGTGCCTGCCTCGCAAGCGCAAGGTCCTGAGTTCAATCCCCGGTAACCACATACAATGCTGGGCGTGGAGACTCACGCCCACCAGCAATCAATACCACATACCACAGATGCCGGGCGTGGTAGCTCATGCCTGTAATCCCAGCACTCAGGAGGCAGAAACAGGAGGATTGCTGAGTTCGAGGCTTGCCTGGACTACATAGTGAACTCAGAGCCAGCCTGAACTACAAAGCAAGACCCTGTCTCAAAAGGAAAAAAAAAAAAAAAGAGTACACCAAAATCAACAAACAACAAATGAAAAAAGATAACTCAGCTGCATCAAAATTAATTTTTGTGCATCAAAAGAAGTGGAAAGATAATATACAGAATTAATGAGAAGATATTTATAAATATGTAAAAATATACCCAATTAACATATGAGCAACACTTTGAGTAGAATATAAATATATATGCTGTACAACCCAGCAGTTCCACTTCGAACTAAAATCAAACTCAGAGACTTGAACACCAATATTCATTGCATCATTTTCATAGTAGTTAAAAATATGGAAACAACTCACATGTCCATCAACAAAATGCATAAATAAACATGGTATATCCATACAATGGAACATTATTCGCCGGTCTGAATAATGAACAAAGCCCATAACAAGCTAAAATATGAATAAATAGAAAATGTAATAAACCAAAGCCAAAAGGAAAAATTATATAATTACTTACATTAAATACACAAAAAGAAAAATTCATGGCAAAAGGATTTAGGTAAGAAAATACCAGAAACTGAGAGGAGGGCGGAATGGGGAGTGATTGCTTAATATGTACAGAGTTTCTGTTTGGGGTGATGAAAAGGCTTTAGAAACAGCGACGGTTTCATAACAGTGCTAATATCATTAATGCTTCTGAGCTGTGAATTTAAGAATAGTTAAAATCTATTATGCCATGTATATTCTATTAAAACAAAAATTCAAGAAATGGTAAATACTGCTTTTGTATCATAAGTAGTCTTTCCTATACAATATATTATTTGATTCCCCCCAAGAAAAGTTTGCTTATCTCTTTCTTTCTTTCTTTCTTTCTTTCTTTCTTTTTCTTTGTATTTATTTATTTTTGGTACCAGGGATCAAACTCAGGACCTTGCACTTACAAGGCAGGTGTGGTGCCACTGAGTTAAATGCCTGGCCTAGTTTATTTATTTTTTGAGACAGGATCTTGCTGTGTAATTTAGGCTGGTCTTGAACTCACTGCATAACCCAAACTGGCCTCAAATTTGCAGCAACATTCCTGCCTCAGCCTCTTGAATGCTGGTATCATAGGCATGAACAACCACTCCTAATTTGAAAATTTTTAATGGAATGGAAAATGCAAAATGTAAAGTGTTACCTCACTAGAAGTAAAAAGAAAGGCATAAGAGAAAAAGCACATAGGTAAATGTAGATGAATTATTATTAATGATCTAGCTTTTGGACTGGGATAGACTCGTGAATATATTTTATTATGCTTATTTGAAAATATGAAGGAGAAAATCCCCTGAAGAACTTACTAAGAGGCCTGTCTCCCACCAGCTGACCCAGGAAGTCTGAGTGGATGTGAGGGCCCCCTATTTGAATTCCAGAGACTCTTTTCCCCCCTGGCAGGTACCCTGCAGCAGACCGCCAGTCTCCCACTCACAAGGCAGAGTGGAGGATAGACGGTACTGTACTATGGCCTGGGGCTTGTCTTCTGGAAGGAACTGGAAGGCTGCCTTCTAAATAAAGAATGAGATGTCACCAGGGAGAAGCCGGCATGCCGGCCCTCCGTCAGCCAGCCCCACTTCTCCAGGCCTCCACAGATGAGCAGGTCCTTGCCACCGTCAGCTGAGGCTGACCCGGACCCAGGTGACCTCTGCCCAGCTCAGCCCTGGCCAAGTCTGACCTGCAGACTCTTAAGCGAAACAGAAAAGGTTGCAGTAACCACTTTTAACACCTGTTACTTCCTCCTGAGTTTTTCCAGACACACATTTTATACAGTGGTGATCATTTTTATGAGAATTTTTGTGATCTGCTTTGTACACCCCACATAGGCATTCCCCATGTTTCAGCAAACTCCTTAAAATACTTTTATTATCATATCTTACTAACTTGAGAATGTGCCATATATATTTTATTTCTTCCTCACTGGGAACTGAAGCTAATTCTAATATTTCTGTAGTAAGAATCTTATATACAGAGACAGAGGTGGGAAAACAAGTCTAACTCCACATGGGTGTACAATTGATTCGGAACCACTTACTGAAAACACCACATCTTAAGTGTCTTGCTTGAGGCATCACTGTGTAACCCTCCCACAGGCAACACTCAGATGAGTTGAACAGCACTTTAGGGATCTCAGAGGACTGCTGGGCTCCCTTCCATCAATATCCCACCCTTACAAAATGACCGCTGTTCTGACTCCCTTAGAATTGTTTTACTATTCTTCAGTTTCATCTGGCATCTTCCTCATTAAAATTATTCCAATGTAATTATTAAACTATGTTAAAATGCAACTACAGCCCTCTGAACGTGCCTGAGACTTGAGATGCCCGGCTGATGCTCTGTCTGGATGAGTGCTCCATGCTCCCTCCAGACTGGATGCCAGCCGTGCTCTCAGAGTGCAGTCAGTCAAGTCAGCTTCACTAATTCTTCTGCTCATGTCTTCCACATTCTTCCTGATTTTTGTTCTGCTTTTGTTTTAGTTAATAAGAGGCTTGTGTTGGCCGGGCATGGTGGCTCACACCTGTCACCCCAGCACTCGGGAAGCAGAGGCAGGAGGATTGCTGAGTTGGAGGCTTGCCTGGGCTACATAGTGAGCTCAGGGTCAGCCTGAACTACAAAGCGAGACCCTGTCTCAAAAAAAAAAAAAAAAAAAAAAAAGAGGCTTGTGTTTGTCTTTTTCTGAAGTTCTCTGATTGATTAGGTGGGTCCAAATTTCAATTTATTATGTCCTTTTGTTAAACTGACCCTGTATCTTTGTGAAATGTCTGTGTTTGCCTATAGTAATTGATACCATAAAGACTCTTGGGATTTCTTTTTGTTAGTGTTTTTTGTTGTGTCTTCTTCTATTCATCTGTGTAAATGGCAACTTTTGCCTTTTTTTTTTTTTTTTTTTTTGAGACAGGGTCTCGCTATGTAGTTCAGGCTGGCCCTGAGCTCACTTGTAGCCCAGGCAAGCCTCCAACTCAGCAATCCTCCTGCCTCTGCTTCCTGAGTGCTGGGATTATAGGCATGAGCCACCATGCCCAGCATTGTGGTATGTGGTTACCAGGATCAAACTCAGGCCCTTGCATTTGCTAGGCAGGCGCTGGAACCACTGAACTAAATCTCTAGCCCAACTTTTGTCTTTTAATAGGAATGTTTAGTTTATTTATATTTAATTACCGGGTTCATTTTAAATTTACCATTGTGCTATTTATTTCCTGTTTAGTCCACCAATTCTCTTTTCTTGGATTTCTCCTTTCCTGCCTTCTTTATGTTACCCAGTTTTCGGTAAAATTTTATCCTCCATCAGCAATTTTATTATGTATTCATTCTTATGTTATTTTCCTAGCAGTTACTCTAGTGATTTGATGATTCACACCCTTGTCTTATCACAATCTACTTTCAGTTAATGCAGTCTATCACTTCACAATTTGAGAACTTTTACAAAAATTTCTTCCTCTTTACTGTTACTTCCCATCCTTATGCTATTATTGTCATATATTTTGCATATACATAGTAAAATCCCATAAACACTTTGTATAGTGTGTGTGTGTGTGTGTATATGTGTTACTCAGGTTTGAACTCAGAGCCTTTGCACTGAACTACATCACCAGCCCACTTTTTTATTTTTTTATTTTGTGGTAGCGGGTCACCAAGTTGCCCAGGCTGGACTTGAATTTAAAACCCTTCTGCCTCAGCTTCCCAGCTAATTAAGAATACAGGTACCTGACCCTTAAATACTTTTTTTAAATTTCTATCAGGTAGTAACAAAACAACTTGAAACAAATAAACTATAACACTTTGGTGTTGGCAAAATTTAAATGAAGGAAAAATTCAAGAAAATTTTCAGAAGCACCATAAAATGGAAGTGAATAAATATAGGGAGACTAAAAAAATGGGAGAAAACTGGTGTGGGGAGAGAAGATATTGAGCTCAGGTTTTGAAATGAATCCTATGTATAATTGGGACTTGAAAAGTGACCACTGGAAATGAGGAACCATATCTGGAAATCATCTAACTATGAAACATAAAGTGAAAATTGTGTGAGGAAGGATTTACCAAAGAACTGAATGTAAAAGGAAATAGCTATTCACAGATGAGCCAAATATTTATCAAGTGTCTACAGTACACGCAGGTGTTTTAAGAGGTGAGGATATAGCAGAGAATAAATCAAATAAGTCCTCCCAAGAGCTGGCGTTCTGATGGGAGTGGAAGGGACAGTGGGTGGAGTTGAAAAGATACCACTGAGACAGAGAAGCTCAAGGTATGTAATAAGCAGAATCAGTCTGTAAGGGTGCTGTCTGTGGAACCTAGGAGTTGAAAACCTATTGACTAACACAGAAATGCGGTATCACAAAGGTTCCCAAACTCTGCTATACCCTAGAATCGCTTGGAGGGATTTTTTTAAAGCTCTGATCCCCAGGACAAATCCGATCTGTATTGTGATCAGAATGCATGCGGGTAGTGGCCAGGCTCCCACTGTTTTTAAAGGCAGCAAGGTGCTCCCGATGCAATGAAGTGGGAGAACCACTGCCATAATTCACCAAATTGAATATGCTATACATGATATGGAAGAGAATCCTGCAAGTTAAACCGACCAGTTACATAAGATACCGTCACGGTATCATCCATCCCCGTTTCTGATGTTAACAGCGGAGGAATGGTCAGCCCCTCAGCTCGATGAGATGGGGCGGCCGTGAGTGCTGGGGCAGCAGGAGCTAAGAACCCTGGGTTTTAGGGAGCAGCCACGCCTTACAGCAGAAGGGCTGCATTGAGAGCAACACACATTGTTCAGAATCGCAATTTGGCTTGAGAAGAAAACTGAAGGAATTGGCCTCTGTAGGTACGCCTCTTTCTGGAATCTCACCCTTTTCCTGTCACCAGTGACCAGGGGCCCCAGAGCCAGCTCTACCAGGAACACACATATTGGTTTCCAGCCCTGTTTCTGAGCACCGGTAATTCTGTTCCCGAAAACTAGGTCACTGGCAGACACACCTAAGTGTTAGGTGCTTAAAAAAATAATAATGGAATAAATGAGGAATTTCTGTGACCCAGGCCACAAAATCACATACTGTCCTCAAGTCAGCTTCCCACCAGTGAAGAGAGCCAAGCGGAGACGGGAAATCCACACAGTCTGTCACAACTTTCAGAGAAACTGGTCAGAGGTCAAAGGCGTATGGACACTGGGATAAAGCTAGAAACTGACTCTGTATTCAGAAGAATTCATATCAACTTTTCACTCTCTCTGAAACCTCCATTATGGGGCTGACGCTCTCCCAAGGCCAGGTGGGACCACAGTAGCATTCGATATTCACACTGTCACTGTCCCCGGCAGTGCCTGGCACACAGCAGATACTCAGCTCAGTTTGCCAAAGTGAATGGACAATAAACATGACCTCTGCCCGGTCACATCAGCTTCTGTCTGCACAGAGGCCTGACAGCCACCAGCTGAACTTGCCCTAACAGGACCTTCGAGGCAGCAGACTTGGGGCTCAATGGGTCACATTGCGAGGGTGCTGACCACAGGCCAGAGTGTCCTCCGTGTACTTATTCACTTCCCCAGCAGTTCCTCAGCAGTAGGTCCATTTATCCTGGAACAGCCTCATGTTTACAAAAGGAGACAGACAGGGTAAGGAACTTGCTCAAAGTAACACAGCTAGTAAGTAGAGGAGACAGAACTCAGTCTCAAGTTGACCTCTGGGCCACTCTGGCAGCACTACATGTCCTACCTGATGAACTTGAAGGTCCTTTCACAGAATCAACTTCAAGTTCTTCCACTGGAGCCACTCTTCTCTTGTTGTTTTGTGATTTTGTGGGGGGAGTATTGAGACAGAGTCTTACTAGGTAGTTCGTGTTGGCCTTGAACTCATAGCAATCCTCCTGCCTCCACCTTCTAAGTGCTGGGATTATAGAGCCACTCTCTCTGGTGCACATGCTCTTTTTTTTTTTTTAGTAGTTTATTTAGGAGTTAACTTTGATTTTTGGTTTTTTAAAAATAAATTTTCTTTTATTTTACACCATCCCCCTCAAGCTCCTTCCCCTTCCAGAAAGAGATATACTTAGAGAAGCCAATTCACTGCTATACTTCATTTCCATTTTTTCCTTCTATTTTCACTTTTCTTCTTGTTCCTTCCTTCCTTTCTCCTTCCCTTCTCCCTTTTTCCCCTTCCCATTCAAACACATTTTTCCCATTTCCCAATACCCATTATACATTTCAATCTTTATTTCTACTCTGTTTCTCACTCCATTGAAACAATGTGGTATTTAAACGTGTGTCTGATTTATTTTACCTAAGAATATAGTCTCAAGGGCCGGAGGGTTAGCTCAGTGGTTCCGGCACCTGCCTCGCAAGCGCAAGGTCCTGAGTTCGATCCCCGGTAACCACATATAATGCTGGGCGTGGAGACAAGCCCACCAACAATCAACACCGCATACCACAATGCCGGACGTGGTGACTCACGCCTGTAATCCCAGCACTCGGGAGGCAGAGACAGGAGGATTGCTGAGTTCCAGGCTTGCCTGGGCTACATAGTGAGCTCAGGGCCAGCCTGAACTACAAAGCTAGACCCTGTCTCAAAAAGAAAAAAAAAATAAAAGAATATAGTCTCAAGGTCCATCCATTTAGCTAGAAATGTCTGAAGCTTATCCTTCTTTATGGCAGAGTAGTGCTCCATTGTGTCCAAACATATGCGCGTGTGTGTGCGTGTGTGTGCGCGCACACACACACACACACACACACACACCTTCTTTATGCATTCATCAGTTGATGGGCATTTGGGCTGTTCCCAAGATCTAGCAGCTACAAACAGTGCTGCTATAAACATGGTTGTGCATATGTCACTGTGGTACAATGCTTTTAATTCTTTCAGAAAGATATCAAGAAAAGGTATTGCTGGGTCAAATGGGACCTCTAATCCTGATTTTATGAGGACTCACCACACTGATTTGTACAGTAGCTGCCCCAGTCTCCACTCCCATCAGCAGTGAGAAGCGTTCCTTTTTCCCCACAGCCCCGCCAACACTTGTTACTGGTTCATTTCTTGACAGCAGCCATTCTTTCTGCATCTCAGTATTGTTTTAATTTGTGTTTCTGAAATGACCGGTAATGTTGAACATTTTTTGTATATTTATTTGCTTTTCTAATTCTTCACATGAGGTGTCTTTTCATTTCAGATGCCCATTTTTGCACTGGGTCTTGAAATTTCAGGGGTCTGATTTTTTTTTGAATTTTTAAATATATTCTAGATAACAGTCCTTTAACTGAATAGCTGGTTTTAAAAAAGCATTCTGGGTTATCTCTTCACTCTGTAATTACTCTTGCTGTTCAAAAGCTTTTTAATAAGATGTGGTCCCAGTTGTTGATTCTTTGTAATATTTCCCATGTAGTCTGGGTTTTGCTCATGAAGTCTTTGCCTACTCCTATGTCCTTAAGAATTCTACATCTTCTCTTTCCCAGTTAGGTCAAGTGTTTCTGCTTTAGTATTTAGATCTTTTGCCCATTTCAATTTTAGGTTAGTGCATGGTGAAAGATATGGATCTAGTTTCAATCTTTGACAAGTGGAAAGTCAGTTTTTCCAGCATCCTTTATTAAAAGGCAATCCTTCTTCCAGTGAAAGTCTAGGGCTACTTTGTTAAAGGTAAGGTGATTAAGTATGTGTGGAGTTGCTTCTGCATCCTCTAGTCTGTTCCACTGGCCCTCAAGTCTGTTCTTTTGCCAGTACCATGCTGTTGTTATCACAGTAGATTTGTAGTATAACTTACAATCAGGGTTTGTGATACTCCCTGCTATGCCTTTGTTGCCTAGAATTGCCTTTGCTATTCTAAGTATAGAGCCACTCTTAAAAATCAGCTAGACAGATCCTTTACTGGATTAAGCCATCCGCGTACTTAGAAGGGATAGAAACCTGCTAGCTAAGTACACAGGGTGGCCTGAGCCCTTCCGGCCCCTGTGGCTGTGGAGACCAATTAATGACCTCACATATCTGATTAGAACTGTGACCCAGGCAGGGATGCCCTGCAGGAAGGAAGAGGAAGATCCACAGCACTGGCCCAAAGCTGGGGAACCTGGTACCCCAAGAAGAGCAAAGCTCTTGCCAAGCCTGCGCCTCTCCACCCAGGCCCCCAGGGCCTCTACAGCAGGCAGGCTGTGTGGAGCTGGAACAGACCAGGGGGCCATGCTGGGAAGCACATTAGGAAACAGACCAAGGAAACAGCTTCACAAAGCGTTTGGCAACAGAATCCTCAGGTACTTGCCAAAGGCTGGGCAGAGTTGGACCTTCTATCCTGGCCACCTGACAGATCTCCTGGAAGGGATGGCATTAAAATGGCTCTGCGTTGGAGACACCAGGTGAGCCCAAGTGCTGCCCACTGCCCCCACTGCACACAAGGCCAGCTGGCACACCCTCCGCCTGAGCACAGCAATCTGCTCTGTCCGCCAGCATCTCCTCTCGTTCTGATTGGGACTGTAACATTGGAACAAAGCAGCATTATCATTACTCTTATTTGTTTCTTTAAACATGTACTTAGAACTGCAAAACATACAATAAAATAATGCTCTGCGTTCGGGTAGGCAGTACAATAACAGGTTCTTGCTAAGCCCTGCCGCCAATCCCCTCTGCACTCTGAAAGCCATGGACCCCTCCTCGGCAGCGGGCTGGGAGCCACAGTCAGTTGTTTGACTCTCTTTCCTAAGAACCTGAGATCCTGGAAAACCGGTTATCTTCATCCCCAACACAGTTCAGCCACTGGCAAGAAGCAGGATCCTGCTAAATAATTCCTCAAAGAGTGAGTGAGTGAGTGAGTGAGTGAGTGAGTGAGTGAGTGAAAGAACAAAGGAACGTAGGTCAACCCACAGATATTTGTCTGCATGTGTGCTTAATTTTTACTGGTCATATCAGAGACTCAAATATAGTTGAAATTCTGCAGTGCGCAGGCGCAGGATCTGTACTTTTTGCTCTGCTGAGTCCATCCAACCAAAGGCTGTGTCCAGTAAGCAAGGAGTGAAACGGCAGTGTCGAGGTCAGGAAATGTCTCCTGTGTGCTTGGGGCGGGAAAGGTTTGTTCTGACCCCCTGGGCACAACTGCGTTCCTGGATCCGGTGAGTCAGGTGATTGATGGGCAGCGGCTGGGATGGCAGCGTGCCAGTTCCAGGTCCTTCCCACTCTGCCCTGCACGGACGCCTCTCAGCCCTGTCTCTGGTGTGCTTTCACATGTAGCCCACACTCGTCTCAGTGTCCACATGTATAAGCACAATCTTCTTGCAGATATTTTCCCTCACTGCCAAGATCACTCAACACAACGGAAATGGGAGCCAAGACTCCCAGTAGGTAGCTCAAGGGTGTCAGCACATCCTCGCCGCAGAGGACTGGCACCTGAAGGTGCTGGCACCTCAGACCTGCACCTGGAGGAAACAGAAGTTCTGAAATGCCTTAGCCTAACAAATATTTGCTTACAGAGTGTGTAACATCCCTTCAGGCCAACGTAAGATTGTAGTAGGTTTCAACCTGGCTTCTTTACTAGCAGGAATGAGATTTGTCCATGTATGAAAAAATATCCCAATTAACAGTGACTTAAGCGCACAGAGTTTTATTTTCACAATTTAAACAAGTGAAGAAGTAACCAGCCAGAGCTGATGTTCACTGTTCCGTAAGTTCTTTCCACTTTTGCCACTGTCTTCCCTAGTGGTGACCCTGATCCACAGTGGGCCTCAGTGAGGTGAGGCAAATCTTCCGAGGCCAAGGTGTCCCCGCTCCCGCCCTCCATCCACAGTGAGTCAACAGCACATTACCGGGGCTGGGACCGGCTGTTCTCCCGCGGCGCCCCTCCCCCGCCCTCCCCTCGCCGCTGATGGGAGTTCCTTCCTGATCACTGCGCTGGGTCGGCATCGATCTAGACAGGAGTCCAGATTCACACCTGGCCCACACAGCTTCAGGGGACTGGCCAGTCTCAGCCTGCATTTTATAAACTAGGGTATCGCATTGAGCACACAGATTTCTGCCAGCTGCACTCCTGGGTCTAGGTCCTCCTCTGGGCGGAGCCACTGAGAGCTGCGCCCGGTGAACCCTCTGTGTCCCACACAGAAAAGGCGGAGATCGACGCCTCCCCGCACCGCCTGGGTATCTGGGTTCCACCCTCGGCCCCCAAGGTGGAGGTGATCAAAGAACCCATGCTCCCTGTCTCAGTGTCCAGCTGTGCTCAGTGCCCGGCCTGTACCAGAGTCCCCCATTCTGATGGCAGTTCTGACAGTCTCCCTGGGTAACTGGATAAATAAGCCTAGGCCACAGAACTTGACCTGACACAGCCTATCTGAAGATCAGCAAGGAAATGGATTTGTTCAAAAGACTGGGTGTGTGTGATCTGCCGTGTCTGCGCCTTTGAAGGAGTCTGCTTGGAGAAGCCCAGCCCTGTCCGTCCCACAGTCCAGCCTGTTGTAGGCCCCACTGCTGGGGGCCGGCAGTGTCACTGAGAGGAGTGAGAAAGGGAGAGCCCTAGGCAAATGCTACTCTGTCTTACACACACACACACACAGAAAGTGCGCTGGATGTGGCAGTCACCCTGGCTGCAGCCCAAAGTCGCTTGCTAAACTCCCAGCTCCTTTGCTGCTCTCCTCAGCAGGAGAGCCACGTGCAGATTATTCCCTGTGCGAAAGTGGAGAAGAAAGAACAGCTTATCCCAGTCCATCACTTGGAAATCCAGTGCCAAGCAGCAGAGGGAAAGAGGCTCTCTGGAGCAAAGCTGGAGGGACAAGACAGAAACTGGGACAGTGCTCTGTGACAGCAACTTAGCAGTGACTACCAACATGTTCAGTGCTCAGAGCCTTTGCCCAGATGCCCCACTCCTGAGGCTCTGTTGTGCAAAAGCTATAGGAAGACCAAGGAATACAGACAGCCCAGACCTCCACTGCAGCCTGTTTGTGATGAAGGAAGCCAAAGCAGCCCTGTTCACACATAACCAGACCCTGAGGTCTTTACCTTTGTGGAAAGCAAAGAGCTGCTAAAAAGACCAGGGTGGATTAGGGTACGGACAGCAACAGACTGATTCTACCCATCTGGATAAGAGCAAGTTGCAGAACACAACTGACTACGCTTGTATTAACTACTATGAAGCTGACCAGCAGTGCGCATTAGGGGCACCACCAAAAAAAAGTGAATGAGATCAAGCACTGGGGATTCTTTGCACTTCATTTGCTGCCCTGGGGCCCAGGGAGAACTGTAGGTTGCAATGAGAAGAGCCTGGCCTTGCCTCTAAGGGCTTTCCTGACCTCCAGACACAAAATCCAGCCAGGGAGAAGCACCAACAAACCCAGATGAGGGGCTCTCTACACAATAACTGGCTGCCATCTTCGAAGGAGTGCAGGATACAAAGTCAAGGATAGATAAGCATTTTTCCAGACACAGTGAGACTAAAGAGACCAGACAACCAACTGCACATGTGGTCCTAAACTGGATACTTTTACAAGGACATTACTGAGACAACTGGCTAAACAAGAAACTGGCCTGTATTCAATTTCTTGGTGGTGTGTGTTACAGGAGACTGAACCCAGGGCCTTCTCACTGAGCTCGTCCCCAGGTCTTTAATTTTTTGAGTATGGGTCTTGCTAAATTCCCCGAGCTAGCTCCAGCTTGCCATCCCCCTGCCTCAGCCTCCCAGAGTGCAGGAATTATAGGAATGTACCACCGTGACCAGATTACATTCATTTTCTGTTGTTGCATGTGACAAAGTACTACAAATTTAATCCATTTAAAATAAATAAATACATGAGCCAGAGATTTAGCTCATTGGTTCTGCGGCTGTTTATCCACCAGCATCTATCAAGCACAAAACCCCTGGTTTGATCCCGATAACCATATACAACAATACTGGGTGTGGTGACTCATGCCCACCAGCAATCAGTATCACATACTAGAGTGCCAGGTATGGTGGCTCACACCTGTAATCCCAGCACTCAGGAGGCTGAGGTAGGAGGATTGCTGAGTTCCAGGTTTGCCTGGGCTACATGGTGAGCTCAGGGCCACCCTGAACTATAAAAAGAGACCCTGTCTCTAAATAAATACATATATACATACATACATACATACATACATACATACATACATACATACGTAACTCTGGGCCAAGGAGTGTTGCTCAGAAGCACTGCACCTGTCTGAGTTCAGTTGTGGTTACAAAAAAAAAAATTATATTGAAGATTGCAATTTTTAAAATTTTTTGCATGAAATTCATACATGTTACCTAGAAAAATGCAAGGAACAAGAATCCAAAGAGAAAACATTTCATGGTCCTCCATTGCGGTGAACATTCCAAACTGAAATACTATCCTAAAGGGGTCAGTGCTTTGAAACAATACCTCAAAGCTCAACAGGTGAGAAATTGACCAGGCCCAGCTGAGTTCTGTGCTCAAAGTTTCCCAGGGCGACATCAGAGTGTCAGTGGGGTTAATTTATTACTCAAAGGCTAAGGGAAAAATCTGCTTTCAAGCTCATTCGGGTTGTTAGTGAAATTCAGTTCTTTCTGGCTATAATTCTGTGTGGTTTTTAGCTTTCCATTGCTAGAACAAAATACCTGACATTCACCACTTAAGAGGAAGGGTTTATTTTGGCTCATGGTTTCAAAGTGTCAGTCCATGGTCAGTTGGCCCCCAAAACAGAAACATCATGACAGAGGGTATGAAGGAAGAAAGCTGCTCATCTTATGCTGGCAGAAAGCAGAGAGGGTTGGAAAGAGCCAAAAAGGAAAAGACCAGGGACCAATTATAGTCCCCAAGGTCACACCCTCATGACCCACACAGACACACTCAGAAGTGTGCTTATTAATCTAAGGACCTGAAAAACCAGTCACATTGACAAACTCACCAATTCATCCGGAAACACATCTAGTGGACTGAAGATGAGATAGAAATGGCAAATCATCTAGATGCTGCTGTGACTGTCACAGTGCCCTTGTGCAGTAGGATGGACTCACTTATAGGACTCCTAGAATATCTGAGGCAGTGGACTATTGGATGAGCAATATACTCTCATGTAATTAATTGTCAAGTAGTTCTGTGTACCGCTCTTTAGATTTTCTATAGATGTATGTGCAGAGAGACTAAAAAGACAGACCACTATGGTGTTTGTGTTTATGTACACAAAGAAAAACATCTAGAAAAAAGCCAAGGATGATAGTGCTCACCTGGAGCACTCTGGAGAGTTGAGGCAAGAGGATCACAAGATCCAACTCAGCCCAGGGAATTTAGTGAGATACTGTTTCAAAATATAAAACCAAAAGCTGGGGACACAGTGCGAAGGTCCTGGCTTCAATCCCTGTACACCCCACCCCACACAAATAGAAAATAGTTACAAAAGCTGACTGTGATTCACTGTGGAAAGTACAGTTGAGGGGAGAGAGATAGGGACAACTTTTATTTTGGGGTTGATATATGTCATATATTTTTTATATTTACTGAATCTGTAAAGTGAAAACCAGGAAAAGATGTTTGAAAAGGACAGCAGAAGAGCAGGGCCGGCTTCTTGGCAGAGTGAGACAGGCACGGTGGAGGGCACGGCCGAGCCCGAGATGAAGCAGCATGGGGCCATGTGACACTGAGCTCTGCTGTATTTACAGGCCTGCAGGCAGCTGCAGAGAAATCAGATGTGTGAGACAACCCGCCCGAGGTGAGGGCAGAGGCGAATGTAGATGGGAAGTCGACCCAGGCTCCCTGCCAGTTTGCAGACAGGAGTCTGGCTCCCCTCCCCCTCCACTCCATTCATTCACTTTTTAGTGTTGAAAAAATGAACATTCTCCATTGTTGTAAGCACCGACTAGACCTCACTAGCCCTTTGTCTAATGTTGTGATGACCTCAAAAGCTTCTTGACAGATGGCAGACCAAGTAAAGCAGAAGGCAGTGAACAATTTCCTTACAGGTCACATCACATCGTGACCTGTAAAGTTATGCTGAAGTCCAGTCACTCAAAAAGTACTATCTGGCCGGGCGTGGTGGCTCACGCCTATAATCCCAGCACTCAGGAGGCAGAGGTAGGAGGATTGCTGAGTTCGAGGCTTGCCTGGGCTACATAGTGAGCTCAGAGCCAGCCCGAACTACAAAGCAAGACCCTGTCTCAAAAACAAACAAACAAACAAAAAAAGTACTATCTGGAGGCAGTGTCTTAGAGGTAATTGAGTTAAAGTGAAGTCTCTAGGGAGGGACGTAATATAAGTGGACTAATGTCGTTAAAGGGAACATTAACATACAGAGAGGTAGCAACGTGAAGACCCATGGGAAAGCCCGCTATCGGCACTGAGGAGGTGGCCTGGACACCCCTCCCTTGCACCCGGCAGCCAGATCGACCTCAGCCTTCTAACCTCCATGAACCACCTACTTTATGGCACTGGCGAGAGCGGACCTAGCAAGTTAAGACAGTTCCCAAAGCCACTAAGCTCTCCTGACAGCCCAGGCTGACGGTTAAGCCTGGAGGAAGCCTGACTCCAGGATGGACCGACCCTGACATAAGGACAGGTGGTGACATCTGGGGCCACATCTGTGCGTCTGCTACAGCAAGGTTTACCAGCACCACGGTCTAGTGGCCCTTCCCCGCCTCCCCTCTGCTATGAGGAGATGAAAGCCGCGGGTCCTTTTCCTTCTCCTCGTGCCCACCCTGGCCCCCATGACATCATTTCCCTTGAGGAGAGAATGATGAAGAAGCCCATGGGCACAGCCATGGCAGGACCTAGAGGGCGCAACTGCGTGGTCAGAGTACTGGCTCAAGCCCGGCCTCCAAGTCCGCTCAGCAGTGTCACGGGACAGTCACCTGTCCCCATCTCCGGTAAGGAGTGAGACCGATATCTACATCACAGACAGACAGACAGACACGGAGAATCCAACTGTGGAAAATGGCAACCATTGTTGTATCCAAGCGAAAGGTATTTGGAATTTCACTGTACCCTCTCACAACTTTTGTCTGTATTTCCAGTATCTTCAAAACAAAATTAAAACTTAAATAAAGCTAGGATGACAATCAGGCTCTGGGAGGCCACCGCAGGTCCCAGAAGCGCAGGCCTTTTCCAAGGACCTGCGGGCTCTCGGCAAAGCCCTGGCCCTTCAGAAAGGGTGGGGTTTTAACTCTGGTTGTAAATGCCTTTATTTTTTCCGGTGTCTTTACAGTACTGAAGGGGCCCAGGGCTGGGATCCAGAAAGAGTCATGAACGCAGCTTAGGATCTGACCAGTCACTGGAGAAAGCCTGTTGATCCTGGTGACTCCCCAGGTTGGCCCCACATTCCAGCAGAGCCCCAGTTCCCACCGCGGTGTGAGGCAGAGTCCTGCTCTCGAGATCCAGCCGCGGCTCGCCGGAGTTCCTGGGACGGCTCCGGACCAGGCTCCCGGGAACCCCAGTTCTCATCTCCGATGATCTGCTCCGATGGCCTCTGTGACTCTGCTAAAACCCTGCTCTCTGGACGGAGAGAACGAAGCGGCTTCAGCACAGGAGACGCAGCCTGCTTTTCCCCGGGCTCCAGGCTCCCAAGGGCACTCGCCCCCCTCCGAGCGACCTTCCCACCGGAGCACCGCGCGGCTCGGCTCCGCCCTGCTCCGCCGCTGCGGAAGGACACAGAGTGCCCGCACCACGGCGCCATCCCGCCGGCGCTCCCCTGGCCACGACCCGCCTGGACACACTCCAGCCTTGGTTGATTCCTGCACTCCGGGCCCTGCTCGTCCTTCCCAACGGCATGGCCAAGCGTCCTCCCTCTGCCCTGGGTCTCCGCGGGCCCGCACGGCCCACTCACTTCAAGAGGGCCTCCAGCTCCCGCTTGACCCTGCCCACCACGGGCGGCCCCCCGTAGGTGAGAGCCGTGTACAGCTGCACCAGCGAGGCCCCCGCCCGGATCTTCTCCAGCGCGTCCTGCCCGCTGCTCACGCCGCCGACGCCGATGATGGGGACTCTGCCTGCACAGGAGCACCGGGAGCACGGTGAAGGGCGGGCAGCCGAGCACCACGGTCTGGCTTCCGCCCTGCAGCCCCCAGCAACAGGGCGGATGGGGTGGAGGGACCACCCTCCCGACCCGGGGGGCCTGACCGCGCCCGCGGGGAGAGACCGGCGGACAGCAGAGGCCTTGCCTTGGGTCAGTGCGTACATCTCGCGGATGGTCTGAGTTGACAGCTCGCGGAGGGGCTTCCCGCTCAGGCCCCCCGCCTCCGAGCGCAGGGCGCCCCGAAGGCCGGCGGGGCGACTCACTGTGGTGTTGGTCACAATCAGTCCGTCGATGCCCAGCTGCAGTGTGAGACAGAAATCTTCTGAGTTGCAGCTTTAAGGGACACAGGGCCAGGCCGGGCTACAGCTGCGGCCCCAGAGGCAAGAGCTCCACAGGCCTCACTTATCTTTTTTTTTTTTTTTTTTTTTGAGACAGGGTTTCGCCTTGTAGTTCAGGCTGAACTCACAGCAGTCCTTCTGCCTCCAGAGTGCTGGGATTACAACCGTGAGCCACCACGCCCGGCATTGTGGTATGTGGTACTGATTGCTGGTGGGTGTAAGTCTGTGTGTGGTTACTTGGGATCGAACCAGGGACCCTGTGCTTGCTAGGCAGGTGATAGGACCACTGAGCTACATCTCCGGCCCCTCACTTCTTATCTTGAACAGGTATCAGAAGGAGCAGCCATCACACACTGCCACCCACAACATTCTGCCAGAGGGTTCCATCTTAGAACAATCTGCTTCATAGTGTCTGAAGGGCTGCAGCTAGTAAGTGGAAGTAACAGGATTTGAACCCAGGGAGCTGGGTGTGGTGGCACACACCTGTGATCCCAGCACCTAGGAGGCTGGATTATCACTGCGAGTTTGAGGACACCTGGCCTACATAGTGAATTTAAGACAGCCTGAACAACAGAATGAGAGCCTGTCTCAAAATTAAAAGAAAAAAAAAAGAATTTGAACCCAGAAGTGCAGGGCTCTGTGTTCCCACTATTTGCCAACTGTAGAGGCTGGGTGTGCAGAGCGGCAGAGAGGGGCCGAGACGGTGTCCAGTCCCAGGCGAGCCTGGCCAGGGACGGCAGCACAAGCCTCAAGCTCGTGCTGATCACCAGCAAGGGGGTGGGAGAGCACGGACAGGGCTGTTCAAACAGAGGGACATGACGGCAGACACCCGGGCAGCCTGCGTCACAGACATGTCACCAGTCATGCTGTCAGGGCCGTCCATGGGCAGGACAGACGGTGAGGGGCGCCCTGCACCAGGCAGCCCTGTCGGACCTCTCTCACCACACAGGCGATGTCCTCCTTGTCCCGCGCCGTGAGGTCAGGGGCGATCTTCACCAGCACCGCCGGCTTCTGAGCCTTCTGCAAGGCGTCTCTCTCCTGCAGCACCTGGGGCGACACGTGCCACCATGGGGACCCCGGACCACAGCCCAGCAGTGCAACTGAGACCAGAGGCTGCACTTGGTGCTTTCACACAGCCTGGCGCTAAAGCCTGGGCAAACTTCCCTCCTCAGGAGAGCCGTGCTAGGGTATGAACCTGGCTCTGGCCTTCTTCAGGCACCCACCGGCATTAGCTAATGCCTCACGGATTCTGACTTCTGTTCCCAAAGACCTCCGTGCTGTCCCAAGCCCTGCTGAGGAAAGCTACTCTATTTATGTGTCGTGCTAGGTCGTAGGCACAGTGACAAGTGAGAGGCACGCCCCCCCCCTCCAAGAGCTTACAGCTTAATGGCAGCGACACATGACTGAACAAGTAATTACTATAGTGCAAAATGAAGTGTGCCAGGGCCCAGAGGGTGCTTCACCCGGGAAGGTGCAGCAAGGGCTCCTAAGTGGTCCAGCATGAGGAAAAACCTATCCCTGGGGTCATCCACGCTGCACCCCAGAGAAGGAACAAACTGGGAAGACAGGCTAGGGGCGATGGGTGCAGAGAAGGGATGTGATGCCCACCTTGGTCAGCAGGTGGCGCAGCTCAGCCTTTCCCTGCAGGGAGCGCAGCCCGGGCGTGTTGGGACTGGACACGTTCACCACCAGGTAGTCAGCCAAGGGGCCCAGCACCCGAATCCCCTCTGCATAGTCCGCAGCTGCATCCACCGACGTTTTATTCTTTCCCAGGTTTATCCCCAGCGGAAGCCCATCTGTAAAGACTTTCAGTCAGATCCCATCCCCCACCACTTCTGGTGTCCCTTGCCAAGGCCAGCCTCCGCTCCGCAGCTGTGAACTTCACATGGCAGCTGACGAGTGGGGGCAATTACTGCACCACGCTACTGCCTGAGGGCAAGACATAGCTTGCCACCCTTCCACGGCAAAGTGAGGGCAACTCGCAAGAGCAGATACTTGGTGGGGGTGGGGCTGGAGTGCAGTCCAGTGGCAGAGCGTTTGCTTAGCATCCAGGAGGCTCTAGGTTTGGTCCTCAGCATAAATATAAATAACTAAACAAATGTAGATCTCATAAATCCACTAAACGTGAAGGGTCCTGCCTCAGGGGGGCTCTCTAGAGGGACAACCTGAATCTCAGAGGACTTGCCTGGGTGGGTCTTGGCGCGAATGACAGGATGGCCAATGGTGAAAAGAGGTAAAAAGCAAAGAAAAATTACAAAATACTGGAAAGTATATTCAGTGACCACACCCAAAATACAAAAGCATAACGTTTTAGTTTATTGGTACATGACAGGGCACAGAATGCTTTGCACTGTGAGAAGTTGGTGCGAGCATACAACACATCTTCACACACCCCTTAGTCCCCTTTGTTTTTAAAAGCACAATTATTTTGTAATTTATAATTTCAGTTCCATGAAAAAAGGCACCCCGCTTTTAATCACTCCCAGGACAGCACTGATCCCTGCCGCGGTCTGGGCATAATTACCCCCTTCCACTCTAGCAGGGTCTCCGTGTGCACATCGGTGACAGACACCTTCCTTCAAAGCCCATGTGACTATCACCTGACCCAAGTTTTAAGCCTCTAAAATAACACATTTTCAGAAACATGCTGTGTTCTCTTTGTGGCTGCTCCTGAGAGAGTATCCTATCTGTAAAGGCCGCGGGCATGCCAGTGGTCCAGTGGCTGCTTCCGGCTAGAGACAGACCTAGAATACTAGCAAATGTCACAGCAGTCCTGACACACCACCTTCCACACCCTGAGTCACATTTTGTTTTTGTTTGGAATTTTTTGTTTTTGTCATTATTGTCGTTTGAGACAGGGTCTTTCTATATAGTTCAAATTGGCCTTGAACTCACTATGTAGACTAGATTGGTAATCCTCCTGCCTCAGCCTCCCAAGTGCTGGGATTACAGATGTGTACCAACATGCCCAGCCATGAATCATTTTCCTTTTTTGGTTGCAGTACTGGAAATCAAACTTGGGGCTTTGTGCTTCCAAGGTAGCAGTACCACTTGAACTAAATCCCCATCCCTGTCTGAATCACACTTTTTTTTTTTTTTTTTTCGAGACAGGCTGGTCCTGAGCTCACTATGTAGCCCAGGCAAACCTTGAACTCAGCAATCCTCCTGCCTCTGCCTCCTGAGTGCTGGTATTACAGGTGTGAGCCACCACACCTGGCATTGTGCTATGTGTACTGATTGCTGGTGGGTGTGAGTCACCACACCCAGTATTGCTGTATGTGGTTCCTATGATCGAACCAGAGACCTTGGGCTTACCAGGCAAGTGCCAGAAACCACTGAGCTAAATCTCCACCCCGAATCACTTTCTTATCATTAGTTTGAAAGGAAAATAGACTTGTGCCGCTGATTTCCGAAGTGGGACTAGAAGGCAGATTAGAATCCAGACTAAAGTCATGTAACAAGGTTTCCACCCTTCCCCCACTTAGCAAAGTCATTCATCAGCTTACACCCTCACCACACAGGCTCTTTTGCATGGCAACTGACGCTTTCATTAGTGATCATCGGCCCCATGCAACAAGACTCTGGATTAGGTGCTGCTGATTTACTCCCTCCCCAAATGTCCCTGTGTCACCTCATTGTCTTGGTCTGGTGCTCAGGAGAAGCCATCTTCTAGGCTCCTAGCTGTCACAGACACACACACGTGTGCAGAGCACAGTGAACGTGAGGAGACTGCACACTGGAAAGGAAGGCAGGAGGCAGGAGGCAGGAGAGCCGCCGGCGCCTCCGAAGGCCCCGATCGGAAGGCCTGTCCTACGGCAGGCTTTGGCAGAACCACCGCCACGCCTTTCTCAAGGGGTCACTTCTTGCTCCCCAATCTGAAAACTGCAGGCGCAGCCTTTCCACGCCACTCCCTGAGGTGAACGCAAGAGTCAGGGCTTCCGCATCCTGCCCCACACCTCCCCAGACGGCCCCAGAAGGACCCGCAGAGGCAGGCGCACGGGGCTGCAGTCGCAGGGCTCCCGGGGCCGTGACCCCACGTGCACCCAAGACGGCGAAGCAGAGCCACGGGGAACAAGCCGCAGCGTCTCCGAGGGCGACCTTCAGAAGCGCACAGTTTCTAGCGGGTCCCCTGAGTCTGTGCCAGGTGGGGAGCAGTGTGACCAACCTGACTTCCTCTTTTTCCCTTCCCAGTTTGGGGAGTAGGGGGTGGTGAGGGTGGGGGTGATACTGGGGATTGAACCCAAGGCCTCTGCACTGAACTATGGCCCCAGCCCTATTTTGTTTTTTTGTTTGTTTTTTTAATTTTGAGACAGAGACTCACTGAGTTGTCTAGGCCGGGCTGGACCCTGAGATCTTCTTGCCTAAGCCTCTCACAAGGCTGAGATTACATGCGTGAGCCTCACGCCCAGCCCAACTCCTTCTGCAGGCTGCTCTGTGCCTACTAATGCTTCCAGAATCCACAGACATTATTTACACGATGGAAAAGGGCAGCAGTGCAGGATGGGGAGGACGGGGAGGATAGGGAGGACGGGGAGGATGGGGAGGACGAGGAGGACAGGGAGGACGGGGAGGATGGGGAGGATGGGGAGGACGAGGAGGACGGCATTCAGGCGCTCGCACCCCACCTGCCTGGCTACGTGCAGGGAGTGTCCGCCCTGCTCACGCCCAGCCTCCCTAGGTGCACCCTGTGAGGCTTGCTCCAACGTGAGATCCAGCTAGAGCCTTGAGCGGTGACAGAACCGGAGTCTCCTCCTGTGGGGAGAGCCTGAGCTTCCCACAGGCCTCCACTGCTCGGTCCTGCTCACTCCCCGGTCTGTCCACATTGGAAAGCCCCCACCCGGCCTCCCCTTACCTGCCGTGAGCCTGGTCTGCTTCTGCTGCCTGGCCCGTAACCTGCGCTCCACCACCAAGAGCCCCTGGCTGTTAAATCCGCACCTAGGCACAAGCCAGAGTGGGGGCAGGGTGAGAAGGAGCCGTGTGGAAAAAGCACCACAGAAATACAGCTTGGAAAACCAAAAGAGAGCAAAAGTCCTCTCCTAGGCCTCCAGGATCTAACGTCTGTGGGATGCAAAGAACTCTCCAGAATGAAATGTGCGAGCGACCCAGGGGGACCCCGCCTCCTCCCCAACCCTCTCAAGACCTGGCCTGGGAAGCACCCACCCTCCACCTGGGCCTGAGCTTCCTCCCCCTCCTGGAGGGCACCCTGCCACCCACTTCCCCCTGCCCATTAAAATCGCCCCTTCCTGGCCGGGCCCATTGCGCTCTCTTCCTTACATACACCCCAGGCACAGCAGATGCTCCTGTGGCCTCTGTACCCAGCTCCCTCCCGGCTCCGAACGCACCACTGTGTGTTAAGTTCAGGCACGAGCTCATCCTCCTGGCCGGCCAGAGTCAGGTCTTTCCTCCGTCACTCTGCCCCTGGGTGCCACAAAGGCAGGGTCGTCCCCTCTCATCCAGTACCCTCAGCTCCCTGTGGGCTGGTGACCTTGTGCCCCCTGCCCCTTCCTCATTTGTGGACCCATGCCCCACTCTGGAGAAATGTGACACTGCAAAAATGTTAATGACTCAAAGCTTTCCTGCTCATGCTGACAGGGGAAGCATGACAGGGGACCGGGTGTGGCCACTACGACATGGGCGATTTGGAATGAGGTTTCCAGGAAAGGTCCCCTCCTGCCCTTTGCCCTTTCTGCTCCTGGAGCCCGTGAGAGCATGCAGTGCTTGTAGATGTGACAGCCATCCTTCCAAGGTTGGCACGGAATCCATGCCTGGCACCCAGGAGATGCTCAGGGAGCTCCTGACCATTCCAAATGCCAGAAGTGTCCCCATCACAGGAGACAGAACACCGAGGCCGGGCCGCCCCTCGGACCAGACACTGCGCCACCACCTACCTGTTAATGACAGCTTGGTCCTCGGGGAGGCGGAAGATTCTGGGTCTGAGGTTTCCTTCCTGAGGCTGGGGGGTCACACTTCCCACCTCGACGAAGCCGAAGCCCAGCTTAAAAAGGCCGTCCACAGCTTCCCCGTGCTTGTCAAACCCCGCAGCCACGCCCACCGGGTTTCGGAACGTGCGGCCCAGGACCCTCACTTCCTGGGAAGAGGAGACAAAGTCAGGGGCACACAGAGCTAAGCGGTGCCTCCCAACGTGTGGTCTTTGGCCTGGCTCCATCAGAGACCCCTAGGCAGCTGCTTAAACAGGGTCACAATCCACTCAGGCCATGCGCTCCAGGTGGTTCTCATGTCTGCTGGCATTTGGGAGCACGAAGTTTGAGGCTTCATCATGACCACGGTGGGGGAGAAAACTAGCATTTCTACCCTGGTTTGAGGTGGACACGGCACTATCTTCTGTAGCTACGACAAGAATCGGGTCTTCCTAGTCCTCCAGCTGGGGGGAGGGGAGTGGGAGCAGGTGATGGCTCCGCAGCCAGGCAGCAGCCCCCGCTGATTAGTGCATCACCCCAGCGGCGCCACCCTGCGCTGATAAGAAGCGGCCTCGGGCCCAGGCTCGGGGTGGAGTTGGAGGAAGGAGGCTGGCGGAGCTGGACACTGGCTCCAGCAGCCTCGGAGAGCTCCTCGGGGCGGCCACCTCCCCGGAAGCAGGAGGTGAGGAAGGGCTCCCAGAGGGGAGAACACCACAGCGGAGGCGAGCTGTGGGACGCGGGAAGGAGGCGCTGCCCGGGGCTGCCGGACGGGCTCTCACCCTACACCACAGAACCCCAGGCGGTTTCTGGCTGCCTTCGAGATAGCGGGTAAGCTAGTCCTGCAGGAGGCTGAGCACCTGGGACCCCAAAAGTTTGAGCCACGGGAGGTTGGTGAACTGAGGATTTCGGGAAACTCAAACTAGCAAGAGAAGTTGGGGTGAGCGTACCAAGAACCCCAGCTGGCAGTCAAGGAGTCAGGAGCACCAGACACAAGGGTCCCCGCCTGGAGTCCCCACCTTGCAGCAGGCTGAGCGAGGCAAGAATTTTGCTTGAGCGCGGGAGTTTGAGAGCAGCCTAAGTAACAGCAAAACCACATGTCAAAAAGAAAAGCTGAGTGTCGGGGATTTATCTTGATGGCGCCACACAAAGTCCTGAGTTCAATCCCTGGTACCAGGAAAAAAAAGTAGAGGCCACAATCTACACGAACAAGAACAAGCGTGGGCCGGGCAGCAGCGTGCAGGGCAGCAGTGTGTACCGTGCCGGGCATCATGCCACCTCCTTGCAGTTCCCCATCCCAGCATCACCCTCTTCGCTCCCGCTTTACACTGACCCGGGTGAGGCCAGCTTAACCAAAGGAGGCGCGGCCTAATCCTGTGCACCTTTCCGTGCTTGAGTGCGGGAAGTCGAGACAGCGAGGTGAGACGCCTGCCCCAGCTGTGCTAGCAGGGGCTGAAGAGGTCCTCGGCTGAGAGCAGGGCGGGAACTGCAGCAAAGGGCCTTTCCTTCAGGCCTCTTAAACCCAAGGAGGTCTGGGGCCGCTCGCTCGGGTTTCAAGTTCACATCACTGTGCTGGCCCCCACTGGTAAGAAGTGTCCCACAAGGAAGGCCTGTGCCAGGCCTTGCACAAGGACACACACCCTTCTGTTTGGGTCACAGGTCACCAGCGGCGGCGTAGGGTGGGGCCACGTGTGTGAAGTGCGTGGCGGAGCAGGATGAGGCCAGGCCTGACGAGACACAGCTGTCTGCCCACAGGTGTCCCCGCTTTGGCAGAGTGGAGGGCTGAGCCACCCGCACCATAGCAGGCAGGACCCAGGTAGGATGGCGGCCGAGGCTGGGGCCCAGAGCCAGGCCCCCTGGGGTGAACCTGTTCTGCCACTCTTTAGCTGTGTAATTTGGGCAAGCCGCTGAACTACTCTGTACCAGTTTCCTGGTCGTCACAGGGCCCACTTCACGGAGCAGCGGCCAGGACTAAGGAACACAGCGTTACCTAAGTGCTCATGTGATTAAGGGGTCTCATAAAGTGACTGCTCGGACTGAGCTCCAGGTTCCCTTAGCTAAGCTGGGTTCTGATCTTCAAAACTTCAATCCCAGCTGAGAAGCGTTAAGGGACTCAGCCTTCGCCGTGGTTTCGAGAGCGCGTACCAGCATGTCGGAGTCCTGAAACGTGGCTCGGGGAAGGAGCCCCAGGGAGGCGACGCGCACGGCCAGCCTGTGGGCTGACTCTCCGTCCAGCAGCCTCTGCAGAGTGGGCATCAAGTACTCGGCGTAGAAATGCTCGTCCCCGGTGGCTGTCAGGTAGGAGCCAAAGATAAGTCCTCCACCCCCCAGAATGAGCACGGCGTCCGTGGCCCGCTTCTGCAAACGAGAGAGAGCCTGTTAGGGGGCCACGGGCTGGCTGCAGGACTGTGCCTGAGACACAACAAAGGCCACACGTGGTCACGTCTCCTCACCTTTTTTTTTTTTTTTTTTTTGGGACAGGGTCTTGCTTTGTAGTTCAGGCTGGCCCTGAACTCACAGCAATCCTCCTGCCTCTGCTTCCTGAGTGCTGGGATTACAGGCGTGCGCGACCACGCCCGGCACTGTGGTATGTGGTAACCCAGGATTAGGGGATTAATTTGGGACCTTGTCCTTGCCAGGCAGATACTGGAACCACTGAGCTAAATTTCTGGCCCAGGTCTCCTCGCTTCTGCTGACACTAGACTCCAGTCCTGCGCACACTCGGCCTCTATAGAGGCTATGTCTACACTGCTTGCAGCCTGGTGGGGAGACTTCCTATGACAGCAGGCCAGGGTTTTCACTACTGCCCTTTAGCGGCGTGGGGCATTTTTCGTGATTACAGCGACCAACCAATGATGCAAACAATGTGCAAGAATCCAGTCAGATGTTTATCTTTGCTCAGGATAAATCCGACCCAGCCCAATTGTTCTACATCCTCTTATTTTGAACACACTACTGACATTCATGTGGGTAGAAAAGTCAGTTTGCTTTTTGGCTCAGATAATTTGAACAAGTTCACCATACTATTTGGTGATCAGAACTGCCTTTCAGGGTCCCTCCAAGCAGTTAATGCAGGCTACACTCTGCCATCTCCCTAGAGTGGAGAAATGCCTCGTGTTAATCAACAGACCCTCCAACACCAATGACGAACCAGGGCGTAGGATATAAATGTCACAGCGCTCTGCCAAAGCAAGCGTTTAGATGGGCTGGGACCGTGTCTTACTCTAAAGTTCTCTGGGCCTGGGACCCCGCGCAGAGCGGGCTGCCACGTGTTCACTGAGGCCCTGTATTAAGCTCTGCAAAAAATGGCCCATGTGCACTGAGCTCAGCATCTGTCAGGACACACGCGCTGTTTCCACAGAACTGACCCAGTACACATGTACGTGCACACGCACGAGCATTTGTAGCTGCCCCTAGAGACACAGGAGCGTTCCATGGGGGCCACGCCTTCGCAGCCACCTTCCCTCCACACCCGTCCGAACTGGCCCTCCACGCAGCCCCAGTACCATCCCCGCCAGGACTCTACCCTGCCCTGCCGACACCTCAACGCTCACTTTCCAAACTCACTCTGAGATGCCTCCACGCCATGCTGCTTTCCGCCTTCCGACCTCCTCTCTCGCCCACTTAGACAGCTTCCCCTCCCCCCCAGCCGCTGACCCACCAATGGGCGGGCAGGAGGGAGGAGCCAGCGCGACCACTAGGGGGGGCAGGGGCGGTGCTAAGTAGACCCTGGCGCGCGTGCGTACTCCCCAATAGGCCACGCCTCTTCCGCCGCGAGCTTCCCAGCGTCCTCTTGTTGCTAGGTTTCACCGGCGCGCTGAAGGCTTGCGGAGAGGAGCTACTTGAATCCTGGTAGTTGTGGTGCATTTTTTTGTTTGTTTTATAAGTCATGTTTGCAGTACATATCATGAGTTGGTATATGTACATGGCACATCCCAGTTATTTTTTTATCCCCTATCCCTCCCCACCCTCCAAATTCCTTCCAATTCTTCATCACATTGTATTTACAAAAGCTCTATTTTTACCATTTTTTCTTCAATTATTTTTAAAATCCCCTCTCCCCTCCCCTTTCATATCTTGTTCTTTGAAAAAAAGATCTGCCACTTTGTATTTATTTTCAGTTTCTCATATAAGAGAAACCAGGTGATATTTAAGCCTCTGTACCAGGCGTATTTCACTTCATTTTAGGGTCTCAAGGTGCATCCATTCACCTACCCATGCCTCAAATTTATCCTGGCGGAAGACTACGTCACTGTGTATACACACCACATTTTCTTCCTTCATTTATCTGTTGATGGGCATACAGGCTGCTATTGTGATAGGCATACAGGATCCAAGATTTAGCTGTTAGGAATTGTGTATGTGTGTGTGTGTATATATGTGTGTGTGTGTGTGTGTGTGTGTGTGAATGGAATATGATGACTTTAGTTCTCTTGAGAAGATATCTAGAAGGGGAATAATGGGTTAAATAGAATTCCTATTTTTAGCTTTTTGAGTAATCTCCACATTGATTTCCACAGTGGTTGTAGTACTTTACACTCCCACCTACAATGTAAGAGAGTTCTTCCTCTCCCATGGATTTCTAGCATTTGTTATTTGATTTATTTGCTTGCCTCCCCCATGGGGGAGGATAATTCAGGATCTTACCCTTTTGAGGCAGGGCAGTGCCACTGAGCTAAATTCTCACCCACTGTTTTTTTGTTTGTTTTTGTTTTTGTTTTTTTGAGACAGGGTCTCACTTTGTACATCAGGCTGGCCCTGCGTACACTAGGTAGCCCAGGCAAGCCTCAAACTCAGCAGTCCTCCTGCCTCTGCCTCCTGAGTGCTGGGGTTACAGGTGTGAGTCTAACCTAATGGGTATTGTTTGTTTGTTTGTTTGTTTGCTTTTTTGGAGACAGGGTCTCGCTTTGTAGTTCAGGCTGGCCCTGAGCTCACTATGGTGCCCAGGCAAGCCGCCACGAACTCAGCAATCCTCCTGTCTCTGCCTCCCGAGTGCTGGGATTACAGGCGTGAGCCACCACGCCCAGCATTATATGTGGTAACCGGGGATCGAACTCAGGTCCTTGCGCTTGCAAGGTAGGCGCCGGAACCACTGAGCTAACCCTCCGGCCCTTTTGTTTGTTTTTTGAGACAGGGTCCTGCTTTGTGGTTGAGGCTAGCCCTGAGCTCACTATGTAGCGCAGGCAAACCTCAAACTCAGCAATTCTCCTGCCTCTACCTCCCCAGTGCTAGGATTATAGGTGTGAGCCACCACGCCCAGCACTGTGGTATGTGGTGCTGATTGCTGGTGGGCGTGAGTCATCACGCCCAATATTGTTGTATGTGGTTACTGGGGATGGAACCAGGAATCTTGCGCTTGCTAGGCAGTCTCTGGAACCACTGAGTTAAATCTCCAGCCCTAACCCACTGTTTTTTGAGACAGGATTTCCCTATATAGTTCACGCTGGCCTTGAACTCATTGTGTACCTCAAATTGGCCTCAAACTCTCCATGATCCTTCTGCTTCAACCTCCCAAATACTAGGATTACAGGCATGTGCCTACTTTTTTTTTTTTGAGACAAGGTCTCACTTTATAGTTTAGGCTGGCCCTGAGCTCACTATGTAGCCCAGGCAAGCCTTGAATTTAGCAATCCTCCTACCTCTGCCTTCTGAGTGCTGGGATTACAGGCATGAGCCACAACACCATGAGCCACAACACCAGCACTGTTGGTATGTCGTACTGATTGCTAGTAGGTATCAATCACCACTCCTGGTACTGTTTTATGCATGCAGTTTCCAGGGATTGAACTCAAGACCTTGCAATTGCTAGGCAGGCGCACCAGAACCACTGAACTAAATCTCTGGCCCTCCTCTTCGATTTCTTGATGACTTACTCATGGACTAAAACGGCATCTCAATGTTATTTAATTTGCATTTGTCTGGTGGCCAGCAATATTGAACATATTTTCATGTCTTTATTGACCATTTGTACTTTCTGAGAAGTGCCTGTTCATTTCTGTTGTCAATTTTTTATGGAGTCTTTTATTTTGAAGGAGTCTCATTGTTTTTAATTCTTTATAAAGTCTGGATGTTAGTCCTCCAGCTGAGGAATAGCTGGCCAGATATTTTCACATTCTGTAGGTTCTCTCTGCACTGTTGGTTGTTTCCCTTGCTGTGCTGAAGCTTTTTAATTTGATATGACCCCGTTTGTTAATTCTTGGTACTATTTCTTTTGCTATCGGGGTTCAATTCAGAAAGTCCATGTTTATATCTATCTCTTTAAGATTTCTACCTATTTTATCTTCCAGCAGATTTAGATCTTTGATTGTTTACGTTTTATTTTAGAACATAGTAAGAAATAAATCTAAACTCTGTCTTC
>PVIC010006794.1:0-16114 GCA_004025085.1 Thryonomys swinderianus
CATTTTGTTTTACTCATCTAAAAACATTTGGTGGCCAGTCCGTGGACAGTTTTCAATAAACAACAAAGAGTCCGGAATTGGGGGGCAGAACATCCCACAAAGCAGTAAGCCTAGACTGTCTCCGAAGCTCTGCTTCTGAACAGACTCTCTGGGCCCAGGGCTCTCTGTGGAGGGAATGCCCAGCCAGGCCTGGGGATGATCGTCCTGAGGAGTCTAAAGGGAGATGATGGCCACTGCACTAGGCCCTGTGGCAGCTCCTCGGCCCCAGGTCCTGCTTCCAGCTCTGCCCCTGCTCTCTTGTTGGAGCCCTTCGATGAGAGCCTCCGCCCTGCCCACCAGCTCATCGGGGCGTGAGGACCGTGACGGGACGTGCACAGAGTCCTGGTTTCACATTGCTGGTAAATAGGATAAGACTGGAATGCTGGGCTTGGCCTATTTAGCGTTTACTCGTGCGTGGGGGAAGGGTCGCCTGCCTGCCTGTGAGCATTTGGGCACAGTCAGGATCTTCCAGGCAAGGAGTGAGGGGAGGGACTTGGCAGTGGCAGCCAGTATTGTGACAGGGTGTGGCCAAGCATTCTACCACTACCTGGCAGAGCCCAGCTGCCTGCAGCGGCCTGAGAACGGGGAAGCTTGAGCAGTCTGAAGCATGACTTGGGGCTTATCCAGTAAACAGGACTGTCAAGAACATTCCAGACCAGGGGAGGAATGCAGACGGCAGAAGATATCTGGTCTGTACCAGACATACTGAAGGAGTGGTCCTTGAATGCCTGCAGAATGGGGGGAGTCAAAAGAGAAAGACATCGGTGACCAGGTTAAATTGTTCAGGCTATCAGGCTGAGAAGCTCAAATGGCTCCCAGGGACAATAGGGACAAGTAGGGAAGTGTCTCAGCTGGGTTTTAGGAAGATTTCTGGCCCTAGGGTAGACAGTGAACATGGCTAGCTAAGGCCAGAGCTGAAGCCCTTACCACACTGTACCTCAACACACGGTCACTTCCCTCCAGCCATCCAGCCTAACACTTTACGGTCCTTTGTTGATTCCTTGGGAGGAGACTGGCTTTGGTCACTGTCTGTCCTGGTCCCAGAAGTCTTTCTAAACATTGGACTGCATATTGTTCCTTCAGTGGGGAGTAGGGATAAATCTCCTCAGTTCCTACTTCAAGACCAGAAGTATCTTGTCTATGACTCTTGACCTGAGCTTTGTTTTCCCTGTACTCCCAAGGCCACGGGTGTCCAAACTCCCATCTGAGACTAGGCCATCAGGAGCCCTGTTCAATGCCCCAGTGATTCATGGCCGCCTCTGTTTCCCTGCCACCCAACCCTGGATCTCGGCCTGGTCCTCAGGCTTTCTCCTCTGACAGAATTCCCAGGCCACTTCTTGGTTGTCAGGGCTTGCCTGGTCCTGTGATAAGCTGTGGAGCTGGAACCCCAAAAACATGTCTCAGATCTGAACCCCCAGAATGTCTTGTGTTCAGTCTACTGAACCATCTTGGTTGACTCTGCCTAGGCCTGTCAGCTCCTTCCCAGAGCCACAGCTCTGTAGCTATATCCTCCCTTCCAGGGCTCTTTGGGCTCCCCCAAAATGCCTTGTTGCTACATCGAGCATCTACCCATAAGTGAGCTGCACCCTCCCCACCATTAGCCCTTATCTTCATAGATAAATCCTTCCACATCCTAAGTTATAAATTGGATCTCACCAAAACAGGAGTTAGTCATCTCATCTCTGCCCTGACCTGGTGAGATACCAGCCATCATTGTCCTAACCTGGGCTAGCTGGTCTGTCCCAGGTGCAGACCTGGCCATGTTCCCCAGAGTTCCTGAGCCAATCAGATCACAGAGCTGTTGTCTTTGGGTCAGTGCCACTTCCTCTTCTTGGGCTGCCTGTATTTTCCTGATGGCCTCATCCCCAGTTTCCATCAGAAGATCTTGAGTGAGGTCACCCTTTTCCCTACCTCCCATAGGACCACACATGGCTCACAATGCCTCCCCTGCCCCAGAGAGCCATCAGCACCCTTGTTTGGGCAGTCAGCTGCCCAGCACTGAGTCCCCTCTGCTCAGGAAGCCAAACTGGCCTGCAAGCTGCTCTCACAATGCCCTCTAGTGGCCAACTGAATGTCAGCGAGCCAACGCAGGGACTGGAAGGACAGCCTCTCTCCTCTGTACTGGATGGGGGCTCAGTGTTTTCCTTTCTAGATCAACAGTCTTCTCCCAGCCAGGCTAGCCATTTCTCCAGTCAGGTTTTAAAACCTCTTCACTGGCTGGAGGATTAGCTCAGTGGTTCTGGCGCCTGCCTCGCAAGTGCAAGGTCCTGAGTTCTATCCCCAGTAACCATATACAATGCTGGGCGTGGAGATTCACGCCCACCAGCAATCAATACCACATACCACAGTGCTGGGCGTGGTGGCTCACGCCTGTAAACCCAGCACTCGGGAGGCAAAGACAGGAGGATTGCTGAGTTCGAGGCTTGCCTGGACTACATAGTGAGCTCAGAGCCAGCCTGAACTACAAAGCAAGACCCTGTCTCAAAAAAAAAAAAAAGAAAAACTTCACTACTTGCCCTCATGGGTCACTACCAATTCCTTCCCCAGGTCATTGCCCAGGCCACCGAGCTGGATACAATCAAGACACTTGTACAGTAAAACACAGACAGTCCTCACCCTTGAGGGTTAGGAAGGTTTCTTAGATAAGATACAAGGAAATAGCAACTGCAATAGAAAAACACTGACAACTAGCCCTCATCAAAAATTTAAAATTCATCTGTAAGAAAATTAAAAAGTCAAGACTAATACAAAACATAAAAGAATAGGGACTTAAGAGTTCTGTGACTAAATAATAAAAATCCCTATTTAAAATATAGACAAAGGACCTGAATGAACATGTTATAAGAATACCTACAAGTATTACACACTCATTAAAATATATGTACACTTTAAAACTTCAAGTAGAACAATCTCATATAATCCTGGTAAGACAGCAAAATTAATTTATAAATATCTTATCAATATAAAATATACCTTACTGTATGACCTAATAATTCCATTCTTGGGTTTTTATCTCTTAAAAAACCTCATATCTAACAAAAAAAGCTAATACAGTAATATTAATACATGCTTTATAAAAAACAAAAATTGGAAATAATCCAAATGCACATTAAAAGGGGAATGAATAAGCCATTAGCAAGTGTCTACACCATGAAGGACTTGCAGCCAGTAAGATGGAAATGTACTATTGGTACCTACAAAATGTGTAAGGACCCAGGCAGGTGCCTGAGTAAGAGAGGCTGGTCATAAAGGAAAGTCTGGTGTATGACTGTTTTTACATGAAAACTAATCTATGGTGAAGAAAGCTGACTAGTAATTACCTTGGGGCTTGGGAACTGAGTGACAAGGTGGGAATTAGCTGGAAGGGACCCAAAGGAACTTGCTGGAGGTCTAAAAATTCTGTCCAGTTCTTTGTCATAGGCAGTGATACAAATCCTCCTTTGGTTTAGAGATTAGCTAATAATTACACAGAGATTTTACATGACTAAGTTGCCCTGCCTTTTTGAGAAACCTTCTGTATATTGGCCTTTGATGCTCCAGCAAGCACCTTACAGAGCATGAAAGTCAGTCTTCAGCTGACTCCTAGGTCTGTCTTAGGCACATGCATGAACCTGCACATATATATATGGCCTTCTAGCATCCCAGGAATACACTACAGTGTTTCCAAAACCCTCATGACAATCTCATTCCACAGCATTTCCTTTTAAATGTTTTGGTTAGCTCCTTGGTAGCCTCAATTATTACAGCCATCTCAGGCAGCAGCACTGTTCAGTAATTTCTGATGGGCTGTGTGTGTGTGTGTGTGTGTGTGTGTGTGTGTCTGTCTGTCTGTCTGTCTGTCTGTCTGTCTTTGTTTATTTTGCTTTGTGATGCTACAAGTAGAGCGAGGCAAACCCCTTACCCCTGAGTTCACCCCCAGACCCACGATGATTGTTTTGGACAACTGTCCTCAGGATAAAGCTGTTCACACAACTATTGTCTGAAAAATACCAAAGAAAGTAATCGCTGACAATTGAGCTTTTCCAGGAAGCTGTCAAGCACATCAATTTCTTTTTTCTTTCTTTTTTTTTCTTTTTTTAGTATTTTGAGACAGTCTCGCTTTGTAATTCAAAGTGGCCCTGTGTTTGTTATGTAGCCCAGGCTAGCCTCGAATTCACAGAAATTCTCCTGCCTCTGCCTCCTGAATGCTGGGATTGCAGGCATGAGCCGCCATGCCTGGCATTGTGGTGTGTGTCATACTGATTGCTGATGGGAGTGGGCCACCATACCTGGCAATGTGGTATGTGGTCACAGGGTTTCAAACTCAGGACCTTACCCTTTCAAGGCAGGTGTTGGAACCACTGAGCTAAATATCCAACCCTGTCAAACATATTAAAAGGGCACAATTTCCTGGCCATGGGATGATAAAGCCCAAACCTATTCCAACCTCTCCAGGGGCTGCTGGGATGTCAGTCTTCAGAGGACCCTCATGCTCCAGGACACTGTCCCCTCCTACAGGGAATGCATCCCTCCTGGGATGTTCCTCAGTCCACACTGGCTTAGATCTGCTCCAGACCATCAGGAAGGACGCCTGTGGCAGCCTGTGCACGCTCCAGCACTCACCACGACCATGGCGACTCCAGCCACCAAGCCTGTTCATCACACCTGCATCCCACCATCCCTGCACTGCGTGCTGTCAGCAGGCCCCGGGGCTCGGTGTGAGCGCACACTGGTCATGAGGCCACGCGGTGAGCAGGCAGAGAGAAGGTGACTCAAACTCAGCTGCCTGCCCAGAGCCGAGGCCCGGCCCTCCCACCACACTCTGTAAGGAGCCCTCTGAGTGCTCCTTCAATGCGCAAATTCCTTGACTCCTCCTGTGACACCCCTGAGATGTATGCTAATGCCCTGAACATCAGATAAGCCCATCAGGCCAAACAGAAGAGAAGTCACGCGTTGGAAAGAGTTGGACATGCTTGTGGGACACAGCGGTTTGTGAGGAAGCATGACAAGGTGGTCCTGATAGCACAGGTGGGCCCCGCATGATCACAAGGTCCCTGGGAGAAGGGGTAAAGGAAAGGGCCAAGTGGGGCAATGACAGGTGTGCACCCCACAGCTGCTGGCCTTACAGACAGAGGAAGGGGGCAGGGGCCGCCTCCAGCATGGCAACAGCAAGGTCAAGCCTGCCCAGAGCCTCCACCTCTGCTCTCCTGCCAAAACTTAGCTCCTCCTCCAAGATCCACGTAGCCTCCTGGCCTCTAGATCGGTAAGATGCTCAGTGGTATAGTTCGGCAGGCAGGCAGGTAGGCAGCCTGTTATACAAACCCAAAGCCAGCTGTGTGGGTGTTCATTACCCACGCCTGGCAGGGTGTCCCACAAGCCACCCTGAGAACCATGCTGGTCAGGAAACAGTGCAACTAATGCTAATAAAAGAGCTTGAAGCTGGAGTAACCATGAAGCTCAGGCAGTACCATCAGTCTCTCTCCCCCAGCTTCCTCTCTTCCTCCTTTGTTCAGGCAGCGTCTAGCTCCAAGGAGGGCTGGAGGCACCCACAGAGCCAGCCTGCTGCTTCCCTCCCAGACTCAATCCCAGGGAGCCCGGCAGTGTTCACAGGGCAAGTCCCGGGAGGATCCTGAACGGCCCGGGTGGTTGAACAAGCCCAGTTCTCAGCAGCAGCCACAGCCAAGGACATCGTGTGCACAGACCAGCCAACCAGCGGCACAGGCCCCGGGACATGGGGAGGAGTTCTTCCGAAAGGAAGGGCGGCAGGGAACAGACTCAAACCAGCCACCAAGGCCACTCCTTCCCGAGATCCACAAAATATGCAACCAAAGTGCAGTGGCACGGTAGAGAGCAGAACAGCTAAAACGACTACAGGAAAATGATGAGACTTTGAGAAGACATAAGGGGGAAAACTCCCTCTTATTTTCTGCCATTGTGGAAAATCGATAAGCTTTCTTCAGATGAATCAAGAAATGAGAGTATAATATGTGCCACTTGGAGTTAAGGAGGCACACTATAAATGGAAATGTTTAAAAGAAGTTGTTCTGGAGGAAAGGACGAGGGAGGGTGAGACAGAGACTGTTTTCTGTCATCGTAAACCCTTCTCTCTGATTTGATCTGTTCCTGTCTGTGTGTGCTGCGTCGGCCACAGGGCACACTGTAATGGTGACAGATTTTTAAACATTTGGATGAATGTTCTGAGCCCAGAATGGAGAGTGCTGGTTTGATCAATATCTAATGTGATGAGTCCATTGGGATAAACCTGTAAAGTCATAGAGGAAAATATCCACTTTGGAATCATTATTAATACTAGAGTTCTGTTTTTTAAGATGGAAACTACTCTGACTTCGTCTGTGTTCAATGATTAATAGATGCTCCAAATCTATTTTAAAAATCATAGTCAGGCTGGGCGTGGTGGCTCATGCCTGTAATCCCAGCACTCAGGAGCCAGAGGCAGGAGGATTGGTGTGAGTTCAAGACTACTTGAGGCTATATAGTGAGTTCAGGGTCAGCCTGAACTACATAGCGAGACTCTGCCCCCCCCAAAAAAAAATACCAAAAAAAAGTCAATAAAGTTGTCCACAAGTCAAAGTAGCAAAGAGAAAGATCTCAATGTTCTCGTCACAAAGAGATGATGCATGCTGGAGATACTGAACGCCTTAGACACCCTGGCTGATCACTGCACTTGAGTGTATGTACACCAAGAGCACACTGTGCCCTGTAAAGATGTACAATTGCTATCAATTAAAAGTAAATTTTAAAAAATGAAAATTAAAGTGTACTTTTTAAAAATCTAATTGCTTTAGCAAAAAAGCAATCACAAGTGAACAAGTGAATGAAAGAATAAACGAATGAATGAATGAATACGGAGACAAATGGATGGTTCTCTCTCTCAGAAGGTGAGTGGGTGTCTGTGTGCTCACAAACCCTCTACTTCACGGCCCTGTTCCCCTGGTTTGTGGCTCACCTCATGTTTGTCAAAAATGTGGATGTCCTTGGTGTCCCCACTTTGACTTACCAGCTCTGGCTGGAGTGGCTGAGGGTGTCATCCTCACTTCTGGGAGTGCTGAGCGGGTCTTGGCCTAGACCTTCGCTTCCCTGTACCCTTAAGTCCTGGCCTGGCTTCCTCCGGCCTGAGCTTCTAGTGGAGTCAGAGGTCACAGCCCTCTGTGAAGCTCCCCATGACCTTCCACTCCACTCAGTCAATCCCAGTCTCCACAGGGGCTTAAGCACCTGCAGCCTCAGGGACTCCATTCCCTGGCACTGCTGCTCTGCCTGCTGTATCACCAGCTAAATCACCACTCTCTGCCCTCCAGGGGGCAGCACTGGGTCCAAACTATGGAAGCCATGGCGGCGAACGTCCGAGGCAGCTGCACAGCCCTGGGATGCTCACCTCCCTGGCCCAGATCTGGCCCTGACACGGATGCACCAGTGACCAGCAGGGCATTCACTGTGCAGTCTTCTCCAGCCAGGCCTGGCTCCATGAGGCCTCCCCTCCCCCAGAGACCTGCTCATTGATCCAAGCGGAGCCCTTTTCTGGGCCATCCCATAACCTGTGGTCACTATGCCAAAGGCGAGCCCTGCCATCCACTAGCCCCGTCTCTCCATCCATCCCACTCTGGGATGTCTCCGGCTTCTGCTACAGCTGATACGGTGTCCTCATCACTACACCTTTCACTCCATTCCAGAGCAAACTGTGTCACCTGGCCCTTCCCCAAGTTCCCTCTGCCTGAGGACTCTGAGGACACACTGCCCTCAGTGAGGGTCTTGTCACTGACCTGCAATGCGGGGTCCCAGGAGACCAGAGCCTTTCTCTCCTTTTCTTTCCCTCCTTAACTTCATTTTCTGCTCCCTAAAAGCCAAGTCTCACTCTATACCAGTTCCCCCAGGGATCTCCCTGCCTTCCTCACCTCTCTCCTTGGGGGACCTTCCATGATAAACCTCAATCAAAAATATTCAAAGGGAAACTAGGTGGAGGGGTAAGTAATGAGGTGAAAGAAAAAATGTGATGGTAATTTTTAAAAAATGGAAACAAAGCTTATGTACATGAGACAAGGGTTGTGAGGTGGGTAGGAGAATGGGAAAAAATGAGAATTAAAATATGTCATATACTGGTACAAATTCTCAATACTGAGTGTGATCATGATGTGTGTATATAATGTACCAATAAAGATTCAAAAAAAGTGGATTCATACCTGCAGTGTACAGGGTCGTGGCAGGAAATGGCATTGAACCCAGATGGGTCAGAATATTCCTTAGACACAGGTGGGCAGGGAGAACAGAGGCTGAGAGACTGAGACAAGAGTGCGTCACCACTCCTGCAGGTAAAAGGACAAAGAGGAAACGGGTCGCTGGAGCCAGAAGGAGTGGGAGCCTAGGCAGCTGCTGCCTTGGGAGACCCTGCCACTCTGTGTCTGCACTTTACCTTCAAACCCAAGCTCCCCATGGGTCATTTCCAGCCTCTGACCAGCCAGCAAGGAAGCTCCAGAGCAGGTACGTCAGGCAAATCAGCCCAGGACCAAGGCTGGGGTGGGGTGGCAGATACACCTGCCCACGGGAGAAATGCAACCCTGAGTCTAGGGTTTCCTGAAGAGCTCTAGACTCCGGCTCCCTCTTTTTTCAGGCAAGTGCCACTGAGCTATATCCCTGGCCTATTCCTTCTATTTTCAAAGGGGGAAACAGGCTGAGAAAGATTATTGATGTGCCAAGTCACACAGAGTCTGTGGCTAGGCTGAGCCCAGCCCTCTGGTCCTCCTATTCCCTGCGGCCCATCACACATCAAGGTCTGTGACTACAACACTCCCTTTTGTGTGACCTCATGAAGTGTTTAAGCACTAAAAATAATTTTTAAACCATTTTAACTGGGTGCATTGCTTTGAATCCCTTCCTCGACAGGAAATATGCCGGCTGGCTAGCTTTGAACTCTAGTGACCTCCCGGTCCAGGCTGAGGTTTTCCATCCAGAGCTCTTGGCGGAGCCCTGGCTGAACAGAGCAGACTGCAGTGAGACAATAGCCCCTTCCAGCTATTGTGCTGCCGCTGCAGCTGGACGGATATGTGGCGGGCATTGGAGGAGAAATGTAATTGAATTCAAAAAATAATAAATTGAGGGCAACTCATTTGATTTATGGCAGTGTCTTCTGGCATCTTTTAATTTTGTGTCACATTCATTTGTAGGCAATCAGATTAGAGTGCTCATTAGTGGCCCGAGCCAGGGAGCTGGAGCCACATTCCAGGCGGTGCTGAGATCGCTGCTGAGATCGCTGCAGAGGGATAATTCAGGAGGCTGAGAGGGCATCACGCACATGGCCTCATTTCAAGACTGCCTGGCAAGGGAAAGCAGGGCAGGTGTTCAGACTCCGGGAAGGGCATTTGCCCCTCACCTCCTGCACTCGGACTCCTTGTGGGGACATCAGAAATTAGACCCAGAGATTCTAATCATCTCCTCCTCTAGAGGTCTGTCACCTTGCTCCAGGGACATGCTGGCACTTTCCCATGTGCCTCTGGCTCAGATGATCACCACGGACACAGTGCCCGCTCATCCTGGCAGACTGATCCCCTGTGACCTTGTGGTTCCCAGAGTTGACCTGCAAGATCTGGGGTCTGATCAGTGTGCACACAAGTGTGAATAGAAGTACACAGGTCCCAGGTTGGAGGCCACGTGAGACTCCAGCTGCTGCCGCAGGCTAAGTGCACTTCTGATCAAGTCCCCACAAAAGCGGGGCTCCCGTGCAGGACTTTGGATTCTGATCTGATATGTGTATGCACCTTCATCACAAAGGATGCATATGGGACCATCGGAACAAAGAGATGTATGGAACGTGGCCCAGAAGGGCTCGAGGTGAAGAGTGGGTGTGCTTGTTCCCACCAGGAGGCCCAACCACGCCTCCTCGTCCAGAGTGCCTTCCTGGCTTCGGTGACAGACTGCCCAGCGTACCAGCCCACCAATCACATCCTTCAGCACCACCCAACCCGGAGTCACGGTGCAGCCCCACTGAAGCTCATCCCACCTCTTCACTGAGAAGCTCCCACACCCCTATGCTGAGAGACTCTCTCCCCCTTTCTGTCCTCCACACTGCCCACCTTTCCCTCTCCCTAGCAAGGCTGGAGCAGCCCAAAGACGGAGCACTCAGGAATCCCCAGCTACCTGAACACATGGCACAAGGTCTGTGAGACCCCCAGGAGGGACTGTGGCAGTGTACTTCCTTGGCAACAAATGAGGTGCATGCTCCCCCGACTCCCACACCTGCCCTCATGCTGGCCATGGGGCCGATGACCAGCAGAGGTCTGCCCATTGTGCTCCCGGCAGACTACTGACCAGGAGCATGGCAACCCCCAGCCCATACCTGCAGGAAAGCTGGTCCCCAGCCTCCCCAGAAGCTTCTAGTGGCCTCCCAGGCAGTGCCCCAAGCCTCGGGGTATGTGGTGCTTCCCATGTGGTGGTTCTGCCCAATGCAGGGCACAGGTGAGTGCCCTGGGTGTCACCACAGCCTGCTCTGTTTTCTGGGTGCTGGTTACACAGTCATCCAGCAAAAAATAATCCCACCACATAATTTGTGTGTATTCATGTTTGTGTGTTTATTTCTATTAAAGCTACACATTGAATTTCTTATTTAAGAAAGAACTCCTCTTACTCCAGCTCCTTAGACATATAAAGTCAGGCGCAGAAAACATCTTATGGATCTCAAGAGTGATCGGGTATCCAGAGAAAGTTCGTAGACATGTGTTGGGTCTCTCTTTGTGGGCCTTAGCTAAAGATGGCTCTGAATGATACAGGCAGGGGGGGAGATCAGCTCATGGAGCCCTCACATGAGATTCAAGATGTAGGGTCCTATTTTGATATCATAATCAAGTGAAGACACCCTGTGAGGACCTCAGGCATCTGAGTCAGTCTTGAGTCTTCTTGTTACCAATATCAACCTGCCCTGGGGACCTAGTGCTGCATGATGAGACACTCCCAAACTCAATGGTTTCAAGAGACTGTCATTGTCCCTTGCAGTTGGGAGGGTTGACTAGGCTCAAGGACAGGCCTCTCCTGAGGCCTCTCCTGAGCTCTCTCTCAGTCAGATGGACCCTGAGACAGCCAAATAGCAGTCAGGCTGGACATGAGACTTCTGCATGAGGCTCCTCCAGGTAGCTTCAGAGTCTGGGTGCAGGAAAGACCTGGGTAAGAGCATAGCATCACTTCTGTCACATTCTGTTGGCCAAAGAAGTCATGGAGCCCACCCAGACTCAAAGCAAAACACAGATTCCACCTTCAGGGGGAGCTCTAGCAAAGATTCAGTGATCACTTTGGCTCCTCTATAGAAGCACACTGAGCTGCCTAACTGGCATGTCTATAACCCAGACTTTGACAGTGGCTGGACCCAGGAGTTCAAGAGCATCCTTGGGCTTTCTCTTTCCACCACTGGACTCTGCAGGCCTGTCCCAGATAGGGGTTCCAGACACAGTGAAACAGTACTGAGCGGCCCTGTGCCCACAGCCCTTAGAGCAAAGAGTAAAGTCTTCCAGCCTTCATTCTCCAAAACACAGACTCTGGCTGGCCAGGGAGTGTCACCCTGAGCCAGCAAGTGTGTCCACTATACAAGACATTCTGGCCACTAGGAGCCTTGGACTCCTAGTCAGAGCAGGATGCCCTCTGTCATTCCAGCAGTAGAATACTGAAGGAGGAAGCCTTGTGCTTTTCATTCCTGCCTCTTTGCTCGAGCCGGAACATTGCATTTTGTCTTTTTTCAGCCCTTGGACTGGGGTTTATGTCATCGGCTCACTTGGTTTCCTTTCTTTTGGGATCAAACTAAATAATACACAAGCTTTCTTTAGTTGTGGAGAAGGATGACGAAAATGAGGGCTTTTTCTCAAAGCACGGGACCATAGAGGTGTCAGACACCCCCTGCAATGCCAGCTCTCAGTGACAAGGAGCAAGGTGCATTTGCAGGTCCCTGGGCCTCTCTGCCAGCCCCTCCTACAAGTACCTGCCATCCCTAGCTTCTCTCCTTGTCCCCTCAGATCTCTGAGGCCACCTCTCCCCATACAACCTTCTCTCCTCCTCCCCAATGTTTCCACTGACTGTGGACACACTGGCTGCTTCCCCGCCCACTGTGTCCACCGTGCTGCCTCTCATGGGCTGAGCTCCCTGCCTTCTCCAGCCCTCGTGCCACCTCAAGTTCTGGGAGAACAGTCTCAACTGCCAGGAAACACCTAGGTTCTCTGGTGTGGACCAAAGGCAACGTGGATTCTCCCATAGCCGACAGGTCAGTATGAGGAGGGGCTTCTCCCTCTGCAGGATGAGGACACACTACCTCTATAAGAAGACTCCTTAGGGCTAGAAGCCCATGCAGGCCAATGGGGGGACAGACCTGCCTTCCAACATTGTGCTGAGATAAGTATTAATAAAATTCTGTCATGGGGCCGGGCGTGGTGGCTCATGCCTGTAATCCCAGTACTCGGGAGGCAGGGACAGGTGGATTGCTGAGTTCGAGGCTTACCTGGGCTACATACTGAGCTCAGAGCCAGCCTGAACTGCAAAGCGAGGCCCTGTCTAAAAAAAAAAAAAATTCTGTCATGGGTTGAATTGTGACCCTTCAAATGTATGCTCACATTTAATTCCTAGGTCTCTGAGACTGACCTTACTGGACAAAAGTCTTTGTAGGTGTAATTAAATTAAGGATTAAATTCAGATCCTGGCTTGTCTTCCCATTATTGAGTTGCAGGATTTCTTTTTCCATTTTGGATACCAGTACTTTGTCGGACATGTTCAGCACTAAATGTCCTTGTAAGAGATGGAAGAGGAGAGAGACACACAAGGAGAAGCAGCATGAGGATAGATAGAGGCTGACACGGGAGCCATACGGTCCACAGCCAAGCCTAAGCTGCTTAAGGTGAGATGGGTGGCGAAGATGGACGCACCCGGGGGCTCCTGTGACACCTGTGGCTTGGGCTTCTGTGCTCCAGAACCATGAGAACACCGATGTTTATTCTTCCAGACCGTGGTGCTGTGACCATTGATTATAGGAGCCTTGGGCCTTTCACAAAGAGATGGCTAGGAATACAAGGACACACCTGGTAGGGAAGTGCCTTAGCCACACATCTTCAGCCAGCTGGCAGCTTAGAAAGGTTAATGAAATCTTGAGTCTTGGGCATTCCTTGTCCTCAGAGACACCTGGATGTTACATGAGCCCGTGTTCGCCACCCTGAAATCCCTTTCTTCTGGGAAAGACCCATCAGTGTTCACAAGCTTTCCAAAATGTATGATAGATACTATGAAATAGGAAGAAAAGGTTCAAGGGAACTGGAAAAGGAAAGGTAGGGGAAAGTAAAGGAGAGAAAGCAAAAATCTGTTAGTAAAAAGAAAAGAAAATACATGCTTTTATTTAGGGGGCAGGGTTGTAGAGAAGGCTGGAGAATGGGAAAAAAAGAGAAGCAGGATGTGTCATATACAGGTACAAGTTCTCAGTGTTGAAAATGATCATTATGTATGTATAAAAATCAATAAAATCATTTTTAAATGTTCATAAGCTTATGTCATTGGCCACTCATGCAAACCCATTTCCTCTGAGCACCATGGCACTAATAAAAGCATTCCCAAGAGACAGGCTACCATGTGCACAGCCCAGAGTCTCTCTGGGGACACTTGCTGACTGACCAGAGAAAGAGACTTTGGAAAGATGGAAAGGGGTAAGTGCTTTTCACATGAGTCCTTTGGTGGATCTTCACCTTTCCCCTGTCTGTCTGGGATGGACAGATGACTTAGAGCACCAGGGCAGGAGTGGAAGATGCCTGGGCTGTAATCTCAAGAGAGCCAGTGACCCCTCATCCTGCACATGTGGGTGCCAGCTGACAGGAGGCAGCCTCACACGCTGGGCTATCCAAGGAGGCAACAGCAGAACTGGGCAAACAGGGAAAGGCCAGTCAGGGGAGACTGCTGGATGTCTTCCCCAGGAGGAAGATGGAGAAGACTTGGCAAGAAGTTGGGTGAGGGACACCGGCAGGCATGGGAAGGAACTCTAGAGCCTGAAAAAGAAAATGACAAAAAGAAGAAACCAGGAAGCAAGTGGTAGGTATTAGTACATAATGGTGACCTTCCTTCCACAGAGTCTGTCCGTGGACACCGCACATCTGGATTCTTTTTACTTTCCCTCCCCTCCTTGCCCTTCCCTCCTCGTCTTGACCCCCTTCCCATCTGGGAAAGATCTATCCCCCTACTTTCTATTGTCTGTCTTTTATTTTGGCCTTTATTAATAATCTGCATTTCTTATATAGAGGAAACTCTGCGATACTTGAGCTTCTATGTCTGGTTTAGTACCGGTTATGATTATGATCTCAAGATGTACCACTCTTCTGAAAGTGACTCAGGTTTATCCTCTTATGGGAGAGTGATACTCCATTTTATATAAATGTCACATTTTCTTTATCCATTCATCTGTTGTTGGACACAGAGGCTGCTTCCAAGATTTAACTATTATGGCCTGTACTGCTATAACAGTTAAGAGTAAATACCTATGACTGCTATTAATACCCTTTGTTGGGTGCACATATGTCCTTGTGATATGCTGTCTTTAACTCCTCAGGAAGATGCCTAGAAGGGGAAGAGCTGGGTCAAGTGAGGACACGAGGCATCTGTCTTTCTATGTCTGGCTTCTTGTATCCTGAGTGTAATCACTTCCAGCTCCATCCATGTTTCCTACAATGACAGGATGTTTTTGTGGCTGAGTAATATTGGTTGTATATGGGCTACACTGTGTTTTCTTTATCCATTCTTCTGCCACTGGGTATTTAGGTGATTCTGTACCTTGGAGATTGAGAATGGTGGTGCAATAAGCATGGGTGCAGGTATCTCTGACACAACACTCAGTGAGATTGTTGGACCACGAGGTAGTTCTGCTTTTAGCTTTTTGAAGGACCCATACTCTTTTCCATAACAGTTGTACTGATTTCCATTCTTACCTATGGTAAGTCCTCTCTCTCTCTGCATGCTCAGCCATTTGTAGGATTTTGTTTGTTTGTTTGTTTTTGCTTTTTATTTTACAGAAGTTATTCTGACTTGGGTCAGGGTTAGTCATTGGAGTGAGTTATTTGTTATTGTTGTCCTTGTGTTTGTTTGTTTGGTTTTTGGTTCCGGGAATTGAACTCAGGATCTTGCATTTGCCAGGTGCGTGCTGTGCTGCTGAGCTACATCCCCAGCCCTTTCACTGTGGTTTTAATTTCGACTTCCTTGATAACTAGAGAGACTGAGCAACTTTTCCACAAGCCTGGTGGCCATCTGGAGATTTCTCTATGCAAGTCATTCATCCATTTTTAAATATTTGGCAGTTTGCTTCAAGTTACTCAGAATTTACTTAGAATTTAATCCCTCATCAGATAAATAGTTTGAAAATATTTTCTCCTGTTGGCTGTGTCTTCGTTCTACTGATTGTTTTGCTGTACAGAAACTTTTTGGTTTGATACAATTCCTATTTATTAATTTTTGCCTTTGTTTCTATTCTTTGAGAGCTATAGCTCAAAAATAAGTCTTTACCCAAACCAATGTCTAAAAACATTTCCCCTATGTTTTCTTCTAGTAATTTCATAGTTTATGGATCTTACATTAAATTCTGACATCTTCCAACTGGACTTTTGTGTATTGTGAGAGGTAAGGGTCTAATTATTTTGTTTTGGGAGGTTTTTTGTTGCTTCACCTGCTGCGTATGTATTCCAGTTTTCCCAATATCATTTATTGAAAAGACTCAATTTTCCTATCTGTGTTCTTGCTGCTCCTATCAAAAACAGTTGTTACAAATTCCCAATGATATATGTGATTATAATGTATACCTAAAATGTACCAATAAATTTAATTTACAAAATCAGCTGGCTATAATTATGTCTATTCTCCTCCATTGGTTTATGTGCCTTTTTTATGCTAGTGCCATGCTGTTTTGGCTACAGCTTTGTACTGCGTTTTGAAATCAGATATTTCAATGTTTTTATCTTTGTGGGTTTTTTTCAGAAGTGCTTTGATGAACTGAGATCTTCTGTGCCTCTATACAAATTCTGGGAGTATTTTTCTATTTCTGAAAAATTGTCATTGATTTTTTGGAAGAAGTTGCATCAAATCTGTACTA
>PVIC010006794.1:16214-53368 GCA_004025085.1 Thryonomys swinderianus
TTTTTTTTTTTTTTTTTTTTTTTTTTTCTTTTTTTTTTTTTTTTTTTTTTTTTTTTTTTTTTTTTTTTTTTTTTTTTTTTTTTTTTTTGTCATCAGCCAGTACACCACTGATGTATACAACTACTCTTGGGGCTGGGAATTTAGCTCAGTGGTTCTGGAGTCAGTCTTGCAAGCACAAGGCCCCAAACTCAATCCCCAATACCACATACCATAATGCCTGGTGTGGTGGCTCATGCCAATAATCCCAGCACTCAGGAGGCAAAAGCAGGAGGATTGCTGTCTCAGCTTTGAGACCCTGTCTCAAAAAAAATAAATAAAATAAAACTATTTTTGTTTCTTATGTGTTTAATCTGTATAAAATTTGCTAAATTAGTTATCAATTCCAACAATTTTTTGGTGGAGCTTTTAGGCTTTTTCCTATATATATGTCTTGTCATATGTATATAATTTGATTTATTCTTTTCTAATTTGGATGACCTTTATTTCTTTCTCTTGCATAATTTCTCTGGCTGAATAAGAATGGATGACTTTGTGTTGTTATAGATCTTAGAGAAAAGGCTTCCAGTTTTTCTCCATTTAAAGTGACACTGGCTATGGGTCTGTCATATATGTTGGGACATGTTCATTCTATACCTAATTGGTTGAGAGCTTTTATCAAAAAGGGGTGTTGAATTTTCTAGAATGCTTCTTCTGATTCTATTGAAACGTTCATGCAATTTCAGCCTTTGATATGATAAATAACCTATATTGATTTGGATGTATTGAACCATCCTTGAAACATTAAGATAAATGCTACTTGATTATGGGTATAATCTTTTTGATGTGTTGTTGAATTTAGTTTGCCAGTATTTTGTTGAGGTTTTTATATTTATGCTCACCAGAATCTGGCCAGTAGTTTCCTTTTTTGTTATAACTTTGCCTGACTGAAGTATCAAAGCAATGCTGTCCACATTGAATGAGTTTGACAGTGTTCTCCTGTGCAACATTTTTAAATAATCTGAAAAAGAATTAATATTAGCTCTTTTTTAATATTTTGTAGAATTCAGCAGTAAAGTTATTGGATTCTGGGCATTTTTGCTGTTAACATCATCATCTTCATCTTTGTTGTTAGATATTTTTATAACTCATTCAATCATACCTCATCACTGATCTGTTAAGATATTCTATGTTTTCATGGCTCAGTTTTGGAAGGTTAATATGGCCAGAAATGTATCAGTTACTTCTAAGGTTTCTAACTTGTTAACATATGGTTGCTCATAATAGTCTCTAATCATCCTTTGTATTTCTGTGGTACTGTTGCAGAATTCAAGAGACAGGAAGGACCACTGGGAAACAGGAGGATTTTGTTTTAGGTTTCAGGTAAACAATGGCTCAGTGGACTAATGTCCAAAGGAAAAGCCTCAAACAAAGAAAAATACTAGCTTTTATACATTTGGGTGAAGAGGTTGTTTTTTTTAGTGACTCAGAAAGCAAGTTTACATGAAACAGGACAAGGGCAGACAGTTTTGTAACTTAGTCTTGAAGGAAGACAGAGACTTACAAATCTTGTGAGAACAAAATGACTTAAACTTTGTTTATAGGTCATAGTTGTCAATTTTATCTATACCAGAACAAGGAGTTAACAGCTACGGGAGAGAAGGTGGAGTGATCCAAAGGGGAAAATTGCCCAAGGTCAGGAAAAAACTGATTTTTCTTTAAGTCCTGTTTCAGTGTCATTTGGAATGTCCCCTTTTTCATTTTACTTATTTGGATTTTTTTTATATATGTACCTGGATTGAACTCAGGACCTTGCATGTGCTGCTGACCTATATCCTTTGCCCTCTATTTTTTTCTTTGTCTGCCTGGATAAAGCTATGTTGATTTTAGTTTATCTTTTAAAAAATCTCTTTACTTCATTGATCTTTTGTATATTTTTAGTCTTTCATTTATTTCTGCTCTTATCCTTCCTCCTACTTAGTTTTTTTTGTTGTGGTTTGGTTTGGTTGGGTGTTCTAGTTGTTGTTTTGGTTAGTTTTTGGTGTTCAGTTTGATTTAGTTTGGTTTGGTTTGGTTTGGTTTGGTTTGGTTTGGTTTGGATTTGATACAAGGTTTCACTACATAGTTCAGGCTCACCTTGAACACAGTGTGTATGTATCCCAGGTTGATCTCAAATTCATGGTAACCATAGTGCCTCCATCTTTTAGTACTGAGATTACAGGTGTGCACCACCATGTCCAGCTTCTTTCCTTCCACTAACTCTGAATTTGAGTTGCAGTATTAGGTTAATTGAAAACTTTTTTTAAGGTAGTCATTTATTACTAAGCACTGCTTTTGCTGCATAGGTTATGTTGTGGTGTGTTTCCACTTTTATTTGTTTCCATAAATTTTAATCTTCTGTTTGGTTTCTTCATTGACCCAACAGTAATTCAAAAATATGATTTATGGGCCAGAGATTTAGCTCAGTGGTTCCGGTACCTGCCTTGCAAGTGCAAGGTCTTGAGTTTGATCCTGGTAACCACATACAACAATGCTGGGCATGGTGACTCACACCCACCAGCAATCAGTACCATGAACCACAGTGCCGGGAGTGGTGGCTCACACCTGTAATCCCAGCACTTGGGAGGCAGAGGCGGGAGGATTACTGAGTTCAAGAATTGCCTGGGCTACATAGTGAGCTCAGAGCCAGCCTGAACTACAAAGCAAGACCCTGTCTCAAAAAAAAAAATATATATATATATGTGATTTTTAGTCTCCGAGTATTTATGCAATTTCTAAAATTCTTAATTTCTATCTAGTTTTATTTCATTGTAGTCAGAGAAAATAGGTGATGTGATCTCTGATGATTTTGACAGCAGAAATAGTCTTCTGGTGTAAAAGCAGGCAACCATGACTTAACTGTGGTTACTGTACTTGCTGAGAAAGTTATATTGTAACTATAACTTCTACTGTAAGGCAAACTCTCTAGATCAGGGTGATCTTAGAAAGCCCCGCCAAACGTCCCCCTCCCCTCTTCATTGCCCCTCTGATTATTTAATTATGCCTAGATTGATGGCTGTTCCCCCAGCAACTACATTTGCTATTTCCTACTCCCATAGAAACATAGAGATATAGAAAAGGAAGTAAACTTCTGTTCAGGACTGTCAAGGTGATTTGAGTCCCTTAGAGCCACTGGCTAATGAAAAACTGATTTGCTTCTTCTCCATGTCTGATGGCTTGCCCAGGAATCCCCATGTGCTTACATATCAGTTTTAATTTTCTGAGGCTTGTTTTGTGGCAAAAAAATATTGTCCATCCTGGAGAATGTCCCATATGCTAATAAGAGGAGTGTTCTATCATTCCTGAGAAAAAGTCAGGGTATTTAACACCATCTCATGGAAACCCCAGACAAGAGGACATTTATAAGAGTGTGCAGACCAGACCATACTGGAGTCTAGATAAATGCTGTCTGAGTGGAAATGGGAACTGAGCAAACCAGCATTATCTTTTTTTTTTTTTCCCAGTACCAGGGATTGAACCCAGGCCCTTGTGTGGCCAAGGTTGGTGTGGTACCACTTGAGCTAAAAGCCCCAGGCAGCATTATCTATAGTAACTTCTCTCCTCACTCTCTCAATCAGCTAGGATTTGGAACACTGGTCATGCACTGGAAAAAGCAAGCTAATGATACCCATGCTTCTATAGCCTAATTTATACAATGTCCTCTCTGCTCTGAACGAAGGATATGTGTTAGGCCAACTGGAGGCCACTGTCCATGCCAACTACTTTCTTGTGGTTTCCTGTCTGCCCACCACCACCAGAGCTTCTGGCCGCTTCCTATCCAACCTGCCAGTAATTGACTTGATGGTTATTTCTCTCCTAGCCCATCACCCCCGAATCCTTTTCTACTAGCGCATCTTAGTCTATCTTATTCTTCGCTGTTACTAGGTATTAATAAATCCTATGTCCACCATGCTACATTCAAGGATTTCCATGACCTACTCCACTGCTCCAACATGGCTGGGATGCAGAAAGGACTAATAGGGAGAAATAAAGACTTTCCATGAGAATAAGAGACTTAGTGAATTCTTTATTGCTAGCCTCACTCAATAAGAAGTACCTGAAGGGAGCCCTCCCTGATTTCTGAAGGATAGTTTATGGGGTAGTTTTCTTAGCCGTCAGGGATTTTCTTTAAAAATGTAAATATATCACTGCACTTTTCTCATCTCTAAGATTTTTACTGAAAAATCTGCTGTTAGACTAATAAGTGTTCCCTTAAATATATGTTGGTCCTTTTAGCTTGCTATTTATAGAATTCCCTCTGTGTTCTGGAATTTTGACTCTTAACTCTAATATGCTATGTCAGGACTTCTTTGTCAAATCTATATGGGTCCTTTGGATCTCCTGAACTTGGACACCCATACATTTCCCAAGATTAGGGAGGTTTCAAGCTATTATTTTATTGAATTGGTTTTGTGTGACTTTTCCCAGCTCTTCGTCTTCAAAAAAATCCTAAAAGTAGAATATTTGGGTTTAATGTTACCCCGTGAGCATTAGAAACTTTCTTTTTTGTTTTGTTTTTGTTCTTGTGTTTCTTCATTGGTTTGATTTGGTTTGGTTTGGTTTCTACATTTGAGATGTTTCAAAAGGGAAAGTTCCCTGTGCTACAGCCCTTAGCTTCCTGCCACCTTATTGTTAGGCTCTGTCATCTTAGCAGCAGTGAGAGAATGGCCACCCTGGACACAACAGTTCATTCCCAGCCAGGAAGACCCCAGCCCTTCCTGCCAAGGCACAGAGGGTCTGAAGCAATGGCAATGCCTGTTGCTTCTCAGAGATAAAGCAGCTGGGGGCTGGATGACATGTACCCTTGTCTACTGTCTATCCACATGCTGTTTCTCACTTGTCACCAGGTCTGGGTGCTGGGAGACAAGAATTGAGCAGGAGCCTTGGGAACCAGATCAGTCAGCATCTTGTAAGAGAGAGGTGAGCATATCCTGGAGGAAAGAGAGTCCCTCTAACACATGGTGCTGAGAAAACTGGTGACCCACATGCAGAAGACTGAATCTAAACTAAAATCAAAACAGGATCAATGATCTAAATATTAAAATCGAAACAATTTCCTGGAAAATAAAATAGGTAAAACTCTTGAAGACATAGGCATCAGCAAGGACTTCCTGGACAGAACCCTAACTGCATAAGAAATAACATCAATAGTCAAAAAATAGGATCATATAAAAGCCATGTGTATGGTTCCAGGGATTGAACTCACAACCTTGCACTTGCCAGGCAAGTGGTAATGGCACTGAACAAAATCTCCGGTCCTTAAAAGCTTCTGCCAAAGAAACAGCCAACAGAGTGAAGAGCCAACCTAAAGGGTGAGAAATTTTTGCCAGCTATTCCACAGACTGAGAGCTAATACCTAGAATATGTAAACAAATGAAAATATTAGACTCCTCTATAATAAAAGGCCTAATATAAAATGGGCAATTAAAATGAATAAACACATCTCAGAAGTACAAATGGTCAATACGTACATGAAAAAATGTATAACACTGCTAGCCATTAGAGAAATGCAAATTACATCAACACTAAGATTCCATTTTACTCCAGAAAGAGTGACCATCACTTCTCGGCCTTTTGGCTAAGATCAAGTGCAGAAAGAGTGACCATCATCAAGACATCAAATAACAGCAACTCCTGGTGAGGCTCTGGGGAAAAAAAGAACCCTTAAACATCATAAGGGGGAATATAAATTGGTACAACCACTGCTGTTCCCCTTGTAAGTATCCTCTCAAAAAAGTTAAAATCATCATATCACAAAGATTATGCCACCCATAGCAACACAACTCGTAATAGCTAGTCCTATGTGTTCATCAACAGATGGGTGAATTAAAAAAATGTATCTATGTACAGTGGAGTACTACTCTGCCATAAAAAGGATAAACTTGAGTCAGTGTTAAGAAATGGATGCACCTTGAGACCATATGCTAAATGAAATAAGTCAGACACACAATTAAATATTGCATGGTTTCTCTCTCATGAGAAACCAAAACTATAAAATAAAAACAAAAATCAAAGATATGGGTCTGGGCATGGTGGTGCACACCTGTAATCCCCTTAGGAGACAGAAGCAGAAGAATTGCCATGAGTTCAAGGCCAGCCTGAACTACATAGTGAGGCCCTGTCTAAAAAAAAAATGATATAGGAAATAGAGAAATAGATCTTTGCAAATAGGGAGACGGCCGAGAGATGGATGGATGAGGGATGGAGAAAAGGAAATGAAAAAGAATTAAGATATGACATATAAATGTATCAACTGCCCACTGAGCATGTAATCTCAATATACTGCAAATATGTATTCATAAAAAATAAAACTTGAGCCGGGCGTGGTGGCTCACGCCTGTAATCCCAGCACTTGGGAGGCAGAGACAGGAGGATTGCTGAGTTTGAAGCTTGCCTAGGCTATGTAGTGAGCTCAGAGCCAGCCCAAACTGCAAAGTGAGACCCTGTCTTAAAAAAATAAAAATAAAACTTGAAAAACAAAATAAAGACAGAAAGGACAGAATTTAGCTCAGTGGAACCATGCCTGCCTCTAAAGTTCAAGAGCATGAGTTCAATCCCTGGAACTGAGAAAAAAAAATGTTTTTTACTATGATGGGGAAAAAAACATGACCTGTCACCAAATGCCACCAGATGGAACAGCTGTCCTGTGGGGACTCTGCTATCTGAGCCTTTCAAACCAGCAGATGTGGGTCAGCATGGAGTGGTCCTACCTTGCAGGAAACTAATTCCAGGGCAGGTGTGAGAGTTCAGAAGCATGCCTGACCTGTGTCTTAGTCACATCTCTTGCTGGGGCAAAATATCCTACAAGTGAAAGCAGGAAAGGTTTGTTTTAGTTCACAGTTTGCAGGGGTCCAGTCCATGGTCAGCTGGCTCCAAGGCGGGGCATGGCAGAAGAGAAGAGGTCCCTGTGTGGCAGTGGGAAATAGCTCAACTTGCTTCTTCTCTCCCTTTCTATTCCACTGAGGCTTCAGCCTGTTGGTTGGTGCCACCCACACCCAGGATGGCTCTCTCTCTTCAGTAAATCCATCACAGAGCCACGTTAAATCAACAAGTGGGCTAATCCACTGTCACACACCATGATCCAGCTGCCCCCACAAGCCCCATCTATGAAAGGGTGAGGCTTTGGGGAGCACTAGTTACAAGCCATCACATCTTCCCACACTCCTCTTCATTTCACTCTCAGGATATTGATTAGAACCTGGCTACACTGACAAGAGAGCAGGAACACCCCTCCTGCCAGGACCTAAGAATTTCCCTGGGCAGACTTTCCCACCCACATGTTCTTAGAGCAGCCTCTTCTCATCATAAAGGTAACATCTGCCTAATGCAGAAAACCTGGAAAATATAGAGAATAAATGAAAACCTCCCTATAATCACTAAATCACTAACTTCTCTATCAGGGTTGTGCCTGTGGTTGCTTTGTGCCGCTGGGTGAATGTGCTTACAAGTGAAAGGTCACTTATTCTGTGGTGTATCATTCTTTTTTATTTTTATCTTTATTGGTACATTGTATATATACATCATGATCACACTCAATATTGAGAATTTGTACCAGTATATGACACAATTTAATTCTCATTTTTTTCCTGTTCCCCTGCCCAGTGATGTACCATTCTAAGCTAAACTTATTTAATATACCAGGAGCATTTTCCAGGCCTATCACAGCTCTGTAGCCCATCAGATCCTACACTTTTAGCTTTTTCTTCTGGAGGGAATTGATTGTTTCTTGTATTTCAGCACATGACATAGGCCACAGGAAAGGACTGGCAGAGAAACAAGAGTAATGTAAGTCCCCTTGGGTTCCCCTGTATCTCTGTGATCCAACCCCCAGGAGCCCTGGCCTGGCTCATGGGGCACCAACACTGACCCTTTGCACTGAGGCCCTCCCCTCTCACTGTTCAGTGGGATGTGCATGTATCCAGCACTTCACAGGCACTAAAGAAGATACAGTATCAGCTATGACCAAGGACAGTGACCATGGATATGACCAGAGCACAGCAGAGAGACGGAACAACAGATGCATCTGACACCTAGTGTTTCACTAGGGATCGCCTGGACCCCTGCATGTCAAACATTTCTAAAAGCACCACCAAATGCCTTCCTGTGCTGTCTGCAGGAGAAGGTGGTATTTTGCTAATTGGCCTCTGCTGATACCTACAAACCTTGCAGGTCCCTGTGTCAATAGTTGCACTAAGAGAAAACAGAGGAAGAAGGAGGTGGATGAAAAAGCCCTGAACCCAAGACAGAGAACTTGCTTCCGCTGAAGCCCATGGAACTTGCAGAGAGTGCTCATCTGCCTCCCAGCTTCTGAGTCCTCTTCTGCTTCCTCCTCTCCTTCTCTTCCTCTTCCTCCTCTCTTCTATGCTGTCTTAATTTGCATGACATCATCCAACTCTCAGACAGACAAGTCCCACTGCCCCACACCCCAAAGCCTAGTTTAAATGCTTTGTGAGGAGAGTTGCTTTTCCCAGGCTGTTGCTGGAGCTGCTGTGCCCTTGATTCTTCTGGGGAGGTTGGGGGGGGGGGGAGTTGCTCCCTGCTGGAGGCCCAGCCCATTCCCCCAGCTTCTATATCTATTTGTCTGTTCCCTGTAGTAGAAACCAGCACACAGTCCTTTCCAGGCCAGGCACTGTGCAGGTCCCCTTGTTTGAGAGGGTGACGGCCAGATGGAAAGACAGAGAGGAGCCTGCTGTTTTCTTTCCAGCTCTGCAATTCCATAAGCGCCCAACAGAGGCCTGGCACAGTACTCTGAGATGCAGACAAGATGCAGGGGAGCCAGGGGAAGTTTACAGAAGATAAACTTAGAGTTGGAAAAAGCACAAAGATTCAAAAGGCATTGAGCTGGGCCAAGTGTGGCATTTCTGAGACACCAAACATAAGGATTCAGTGGAGGGGAGGGGAGAGGAGGAGGAGGAGGTTAGAGCTGCAGGACAGGGTGGGCAGCTGGAGGGAGACCAGGAAGCCTGGTGCCACGTACAAGCCCCAGCCTCCATCCCCGAGGTGGTGGGACCCGCCAAGGAGAGCCAGGGTCAGAGCTGTGACTGGTGCGGACCACTGGTCTGCTGGACAGGGAGAAGAGCTGCTAGAGAGGATCCCAGCACAGTCCTTGCTAAAGCAACAGAAGCAAACCAGCCACCGCTAAGAAGGCATGCCAGGACAGGAGAGGCAACCACGACAGAAAATCCGCAGGAACCCAAAGGAGGGCCTACATTTTGCCTGGAATTGTTCTCAGATACACTCCTGTTGTCCCATGAAGGTAGGCAAGGTGTGGGGGCCCTAGGAACACGCAGCCTCTACACGGGAGAAGAAGCCATCCGCCTGCCTACAGTAGTCCTGAGAAGTGGAGTGAGACCCAGAGACACAGCAAACCAAAAACAGCCTAGCATAGGAGAGACGATGCAACCCACCATGGAGCTGCTGGAATAAGGAAGACGGGGCTGGAGTGGTCTCTCGGAAGCAGAGGGAACAGGGAGCTCTGGGGAAGTGAGGTCAAGGAGGAAATGCAGGGGAAGGACCCAAAGCATGTAGCAAAAACCCTGCCGACCATGACTCTGGATGTGGCTGCAGCAGGTGTCCACGGCTGAACAGACTTGGCTGAGAAGCAAGAGAGGGTGAGATGGATGCCGAGTGTGGAATCCACAGAGGGTGTGGCTCAGGGTGGCAAGGTCATGGTGACAAAGCCCACAGAGGACACTGAGGGACAAAGCTGGAGTACGAGGGGCTGGAAGGCCGAGGGTCGCTGGGACTCACCCTGCAAGAGGGATCCCGCATGCTGTGGACATGTCCCCTCCCAGGCACAGGCACTGACTCTCCCCAGTCCCCACACCAGGCGGTTCAGGCAAAGCAGGGGGAGGAGGCAGCCTGCACCACAGGAGTGGGCCGAGAGGCTCAGTGCTGGCATCTGATGCAGCCACATCCCGGAACTCGGGGCTGGACCCAGGCCTGGGACAGGCTGGCAACGCGGTGACGTGGCCATGCACATCACACATTTCCCCCACACTCTGGACATTTATGGCTCGTTATCTAGCACCCTTGCCCTTCTGTGCTCAGTAACAACCGAAAACAATGAGGCTGTTGTCTGTCTGCTAACAGCCGACTGCATGGTGCTGACGTGGCTAATGCTAACTTCGTTAAATAAACTAATCCACCGAGCCACGAAATCCACCCTGACCTGGCCTGCAAATGACGCTCCAGATTTAACGAAGTCCTGCAGCTCCCCCAGGCCCTGGGTCTGCTCATCGGTCCCGACCCAGAGTTTGTCTCCAAGAGCCTCTGCGTTATTCCACAGAAAGCCAGGAGGGCTGCAGAATTACTCCAGTTTCCACAAAGATGAAGAAATTGTGGGCCAGAGAAGAGCAATTATTCCTGAAAATATCCTGGGCCAAATTCCTCCACTTGACTATTAAGGAAACCTAGGCTCAGAAACAAAAAAACAACTTTCAAATCCCTTCCAGTGAGGCAGTGATGCCAACCTGATCAATAGGAAGATGGCCACTGGGATCCAACAGGTTGCTGAGATCCCGGTCAGCCACCTAGACAAGTGTGGGCTCGGAACCCCCCCTGACTTCCAGATCCGGCACCAGCTTGCGGACTGCATTGTGGGCACAGGGAGGGACAGTGAGAAGAGCATGAGGGGGCTGCAGCCTTCATGAGGGCCCCATATCCCTACAGGCCTTCAGCAAGCTGAAGCTGCCAACGTGGCCACAGGCCCCGAGCTCCTCGTCTAAACAAGGGAAAGGGCCTGGCAGAGTCCCTCTGTCTGCTGGAACAAGCTCACTGGCAGAAACCCACAGAGATAAGCTGGGGAACAAGCGAGCTGGTCCGTCCAGGGCAGCATATGGGAACCACACCGGGCTGAGGTCAGCCTCCCAGGGAGTGAGCCCGTCCCCAGAAACCCATCACTAGGAATGGGGGGCCCTCACCTGGAGCTTCAGGACTTGCTTGTAAGTGTGCAAGGTGTGCAGAGCTCTGGTTTGTGCCTTGCTCTTCCAGCACAGCACGCAGTCCAGCGTTCAGGGACGGGGTCCAACCTGAGACGTGGCGGTGTCCTAGTGGGGCTGGGCATCTTCAGAAGAGTGCTGGGACCAGCCTCCTTGGAGTTCTGCCTCCCTCCATCCCTCCACAGGCCCTGGAAAAGCGCTGCCCCCCCCCCATCCTCTGGCTCTTCCATCTGGTCACACACTCATTTCTGGACCTGCCTGACCACAAAGTCTCTAAGTCATGCCATGCACAGACAAGATGCCAGTGGCTAATGAGGTACAGGTACATGGCTGCACACAGCCCTCCCCAAAGTTGGGGCCAGGCCTCTCCACCTCCCATGGCCCTGGGCCTCGAGGAGTGTGGATGACACTGAACACTTAGAGGGCCGCTTGTTCACTGGCAAGAAGGGCCAGAGTGCCACACGGACAGAGTCGGGGGCTCCTTGGTGGCGCTGGCACCAAACATCACACAAGCCACACGTATGACTGTCCGTGTTCCAACGGGGGTGTGTAGGGTGGGTAGGGGAAGGGGAAAAAAGAGAATTAAGTCACGTCATATACTGGTACAAATTCTCAATGTTGACCATAATTGTGATGTGTGTATATAATGTACCAATAAAATAATTTTTTAAAAAAAGTAAAAAGAGGGGAAGAATGAGAAGACAAGTGACCGGCTGGGCGAAAATATTTCAAGAGACACATCTGATAAAGGACTGTTATCCAAAATACGCAAAGAATTCTGAAAACATTAAGAAAACCAACAACTTGGGGTTCAGTGGTACTGCACCAGCCTGGCAAGTGCAAGGTTGTAAGTTTGACCGCCAGTACCGCAAAAAGAGAAAAAAAGGAAAAGAAAGCAACAATCCAGGTTTAAAAATGGACCAAAGGGCTGGAGATTTAGCTCAGTGGTTCCAGCGCCTGCCTAGCAAGTGCAAGGTCCCTGGTTCGATCCTTGGTAACTACATACAACAATACCAGGTATGGTGACTCATGCCCACCAGCAATCAATACCACATACCACAGTGCTGGGTGTGATGGCTTATGCCTGTAATCACAGCACTCAGGAGGCAGAAGCAGGAGGATTTCTGTGAGTTCGAGGTTTGGCTGGGCTACATAGTGATCTCAAGGCCATCCTGAACTACAAAGCGAGACCCTGTCTCAAAAAAAAAAAGACAAAAGGTTTGAATATAAGCCTTGCCATAGAAATTATCCAGATGCAATTAAATGTGTGCCAAGATGCTCCCATCCCACACAATGGGGGAACAAAAAAGGAAATTCAATTCCATGGCACATCTACTCCCACAGGCCAAACAGAGAACCCAACATTGCTGAGTGCTGGCAGGGTGGGCGGCAGCTGGACTGCTCCCTCCCTCTGGTGGGAAAGCAGGACACAGCCTTTTACTCATAAAAGTTGAAAGATTATGTACATATGAAAACCTGTAGCTTTATTCATAATTGCAAAAGCTTGGAAGCAACCACAACGTCCTTCAGCAGGTGTGCTGATAAATAAGGGCTGGTTCATCCCAGCAGTGGAACCTCATTCAGGGCTAGAAGAAAGGGAGACACAGAGACAGTAAATGCATTTTGCTAAGAGAACGAAGCAGCACAGTGTGTGACTTCTTCAACTCTGTGTCATCAGGGAAAGGGACAATGAAAAGAACAGTAGTTTGCAGGATGTCTAAGGCCAGGAAGGATAAACAGGTACAGAACAGAGAGTTTTCAAGGCAGCAAAGCTACATGGTGTGGCACAACTACAGTGTATGTGTTTTTATACATTTGTCAAGACCCTTGGAATGTCAAAACCGAGAGTGAATCCTAATTAACCACAGACTCTAGCTGATAATGATATGTAAGTCAGATTGTAATAAATAAATCATTCTGGTGGGAAATGTTGTCACCGAGGGAGCTGTGTAGAGGGTAGGTTTTGGGGTTGGAAGTACAAGAGAGAACTCCACACTTTCTACTCAACTTTCCTATGAACTGAAGCTGCTCTATGAAATAAAGTTTATTTTTAGGAAAGAAAAAAAGAACATTGACTTTTATACTTTCCCCCAATGTATCTAAGATATTACTATTTCTATACATGATCAATACAAACAGCTTTAATGTTTCCATTATTGGGGGTGGAACCCAGCATTTGGACTGAGCTATATCTCCATGCTATTTATTTTTTATTTTGAGAGAGCTTCCATGACAATGCTCAGCCTCATGGCAAGGAATGCGTTAAGCCAGAGACCCCGGGTTTGACAGGTGCTGTGCAGCACATTCAGGGTGCATCATAAGACTGAGGGAATCTTGAGAGGACAGAACTCAGGTGCAACTTCTTCCCCAGAGTCACCGGGAGTGTCCAAAATCTCCTGAGCGCTTCCACATCCCATGGAAACACACTGGTGTCCTGCCTGGAAAGTGTTCCAGATCCAGATGGACTTGGCTAGAAAGTGACACACTGCTTCCACTAACCCCAAGTCTAGTTCATGCACCCTATGCATCTTTGGTGATCTTGATGTGAGGCCACTACACACTGGCTGTATTTGTGGGTTCTCTAGAGGAATAGGGTCAACAGAAAGGCATATAATTGTCATCTGGGATTCAGTAGGCAACTGTCAGGATCAGAGGCAGGAGAGACCACAGTGCCCTCTGCACACTGGGGAGCCAGAGGCTTCAGTAGCTGCTCAGCCTAAGACGATGAATCTTCCATAGCAAGAGTGACCAAGGACAGTGATCCAGCTTCTGGAGGCCTGGAGGCTCCCTAGAGACAACTGGTGTGAGTCCACATTGAAAGGCTTAAGAACCTGGAGTCTAGTCCCCTTAGGCAATGCAGTAGCCAAATATGTGCCTGCTTAAGCAGAATGGAGCTTCTCAAACTGACTTCTTCCTCCTCTTTCATTCCATCTGGGCTATGGCCTATTAGCTGGAGCCACCCACAATTGGGGGTGGGTCTTCCCCTCTCAGTTGGCTGGCCCACATGTCAATCATCCACAGACAAGCCCAGAAGTGTTGCTTTACTAATCTGCAAGGTGTTTCTTAATCTGGTCAAATTGACAATCACAATGAAGAATCATACCAGCTCTGGAACCAGAACGAAGTGTTCAAATGAGGTCTTCTCTTGCAGCACTCAGCCAGAAAGTAAGCTAGTGTCCTTCTGCTCCAAAAACTGTTATGCTGTACTTTGGGTCTAAGGGTGAGGACTCTGCAAACTGCTTTCTGTATGGCCAGCGTCTGCCAGTCCCAGGGACCCAGAAGCTGGAAGGTTGGATTAGTGGGACCACCCCCCTTCACCTGCATCTTCCTGGGAGGCTCCTTCTGCCAGTTCTAAGGGACTGTGGTTTGCAGCTTTCCAGTGCCTCTAGATGCTCCCTGGGAGCCACCAGCACGGTGGGGACCTCCTCTAAGCTCCCTAACACTACTGTGCCTACCTCTCCCCTTTGTTCCCCAACTGGACTAGTGTGTCCCTAGAAGGCCTCTTGTGCTCACAGGCAGAGCTTTGGGAAGGTGATTGGAGGATTATGGAGCTGATGGCTGCACTTGCTACTCAGGGGTGGGGATGGGAAAGATGGGTTCATGGGGTGCAGCCGGGAAGGACTTAGTATCCTCCTCCCTGGCTCCTCCCTTCTCTCTCTGTTTCCTGGATGTCATGAAGAAAGCAGCTCTCTTGTGCCAGACCTTTCCTCCAGCCCCTTCTGCCTGGAGCCAGCTGACCACACAAGGTGTAAAACTTCTAAAATATGAACCAGGAGAAACCGCTTCTCCTTTGCAGGTGTGAGGTATTTTGTCCTGGCAAAAAAATGACTGAGACGCCTAGCTGGGAGCTGCCTCCTGCAGTTACTCCTTCCTTGATACCTTGGAAGCATTCTCTCTTTGCTTCTCATAGTCATTTGATCACCAGTTTTATACTGTTTTTATGTTAAATTCTGTTGCAATGGCCAGTATGGTCTCTGTTTCCCAAGTGAGAAAGTGCTTAACATGCCAGACACCATCTTGCTACTGTTAAGCACCTTCTGTGTACACTTGGGTGACCCACCAAATGCTAGACAGATAAAACCACAGTCACCCCTCTCCACTTGCCCCTGAGCTCTCTGGGATATTTCTGCTACATCTCAGCCTCCTCCTGCAAACCTCTTTCCTCCCTCAGCACATGCTCAGACCACCTGGTGGAAGAGAGGACTGCTGCATTTTCACTGTTCTTGCCAGATTCCTCCTCTCCTTCGCCTCATTGGCTAATTCAACATCTGAAACAAGCCTAGGGATCAAAGCCTAGGGATCAGAGTCCCTCCTGGGCATTTCAGATTGAATAGAGAGATAGGACATCTCCTCTTCAGTGGTGGAAGTCATAAAAAGTCCAGCTGAGGGATGGTGGCTGTGGGTGGCTGCACTTGCCAGAATGTATCTTGTGATTCAAGAGCCCCTGCTCCTTCCCCTACTTCCTACACTTCCACTGTCCAGCCCTTTCCTGGATTCCAACAGCCTAAAAAAAAGCCTGTTCTTTCTGTGAAACCGATCTCAAAGGGCCTTCCACAGTGTCCCACCATCAATATTTTGCACATGTGGAAACCAAGGTTGAAGGATTGTGAGACAAACCTGGTAAAACCTCAGGTCAGCCTGCCTGCAAAGCCTGTGCTCTTCCCACACATCCCCTCCACTTCATTTGCACTGACTCAGGAAGACCCAAAGGGAATGCACACTGTCACTTGCACAGAAAACCCTCAGGAAGGTGAGGTGGAGATCAGCGCTCCCCAAATTGATTACTTTAAATGTCAGCTCAGTTATGGAAAGAATATTGTTTGTTTCTTGCAAGAGATGAAAAGATAAGCCACAACCCCAGTTTCTGAAGGACCAAGAATCAAGATGGCAGAATGGAGTGGTTTTCCAGACAAGAAGGATGCTGGGGAAGAAGAAGAGTAAAGAATAAAGTTTCAGTTCCACAGCCAGATTACTCACCTACCCCTTGCTGTATACATCTCTTTCTTTCTTCCAAGTTACATCTGGTCTAAGGCCACCTAGTAGACACAAGGTGTGTCAGATCATTGCCTCTGCATAGCAACGGGAAGCCTCAATATTTCCTCTGCAGGATGAGGCCAAGACCCCACCTCCTCATGGAATCATCCGCTGACAGCACCCAGGAACCAGGGGGGAAAAGACAAGGGCTCATAGCTAATCAGTCCGGACATGAGTCTCCCACCCGCTGCTTATACGTGCATGGAAGAGGTGGGTTCGTCTATAAGGCAAAGGTATTTTTGAAACCTTCTCTCTGGAAACTCTGGGTAGATCCAGCACCCACATGAAACAAGAAGGGGAGACATAGGACAGTTATGAGGTGGCACAGGCTATAGGCTATCACCAAGCTCCCTACTGGCAAGGGAGATTCAGCTGCCTTGGGGTCTGTGCTGGCAAACTGAGCCTTCATTCCAAATACACGCCCTTTCCAGGCCGGTTTCCTTGGAAGTCAGATGAGTGGTAACTGAAAGCTCCATTCACAGCCTCATGAGTGAAAGGATATGTATCTTAAGGGGCCTTTGGGCTGGCACCCAACTGCACTGATAAACTGTTTTCTGAGTCAGAGGGGGTGAGTTTCAAGTAAGCAGTGACATTTAAACAATGAAAAGCTTCAAGGCCCCCAATGCACAGCCACATTCCCAACCTCCTCAACCTCACAGAACCCAGGGGAAGGGAAACTTACCTGGGGCCTCTCCAAAATGGTGGAAGTTCAGGTTCCCCTTTGATGGATTCCACACAAATTAGTGGAGTACTTCAAACTAGTTGTCAGAAAAGCCTCTTCAGACTAAATAAGATTCTTTATTACTATTTCTTAAGTAAACAAGTGTTTGTTGTATGCTTGCTGTATCCAAGGATGGGTCAGAAGAGTATAAGATGGGCCCTTGGGGTTTGCTGTCAGGGAGTTCACAACCTCATGGGCTATGGGTGTCTCTATTCAACCCATAGTAGGGTGGGGCCAAGCACCCAACTGTAAGGTCAGTCACTATAACACATATATCAATCAAGTTCTAGGAGAAGTAGGACATCTTTGATTTTGTCCACCGTGCACCTGGACCATCATAAGCCATTGTAACCACCGGTCCCATGTTTTGAGGGGAGGAAAGGTTGAAACCCACTCAGATGGGTAAGGAGGGTACTGACCCTGGCAGAGGGGGGATGGGTGAAGCTGAAGGAGGAAATGGCAGGAGCCAATCTACAGAGATAGTAAAGCCCAGGTGCGCTGGGAAACTTCAGGCTCATTGTGATTAGACCACATGTGATGTGGGAAGGTTGGAAAGAGGCTGGAAAGGTCGAGGGCCAGAGAGGCTGAACAGTGCTAAACACAAGCTGTGTTAAAGAGACCAGGCTGTCCACAGTAAGATGACCTTGCATTCCAGTTTCCTGGGGTGGTTTTGCCTATTGCCACAGGGTGATAATTAATAATGCCCTCTTTCTTGCTCAAGAACCCCATTTAGAAGCTGAATTACTTGGCCCTGCAATCCTAAAGGCAACACAGAGCCCCTGAAGTTTCCACAGAGCGCAAGGGCTGGTCACAGGAAGCTCAGGGCCACAGTGAAGGGTGGGCCCAGAGCAGGAGATGAGACACCAAGCCAGCTCTTTTTGTTAGTGGTAAATCTTTAATATGGCCAGAGTAGAAGGAAACAGGTACTATTTAGGGACTGCAACTTGTTCCAGCCCCTCTGGAAAGCAAAAGCTTCAAAAACTGTGTCATTTCGCTCCTTAATTCCACTTATGGAAATCTCTAATAAGGAAATCATCAAAAATGCAGAATTAATGCAATAGATCTTGAAACCCCTTACCATGGTACAATAGACAAGGAAGAAAGGCACAAGATGTAACAAGTCAATGCTTACCAAGTAGGGACAATGTGTAATTTATTGACTACATATCCAACCAACTAACATGGTGTCTGTTACATTTGTTTGATAAAATGAATGAATGAATAAAAATTCTTACAAAGTAAAACAAGAAAGATAAAAAATACTTTCTGAAGAGATAATAGGTACCAGTATAAATACAGGGTGAACTCAACCATAGTTTTTAAAAGTGCGTGCATACATGTTACACTTACACAAACTAAGCAATAGGTACCAGTATAAATACAGGGTGAACTCAACCATAGTTTTTAAAAGTGCGTGCATACCTGTTACACTTACACAAACTAAGCAAAAAATAATGTCCAGAAGATAAACAGTGGTTATCTTCGAGTGGTGGATTCAAAGATAGGAGAGGAAAGTACTCTCCTTTTTTTTTTTTTTTTCTTTTGAGACAGGATCTCACTTTGTAGTTCAGGCTGGCTGGCCCTGAGCTCACTATGTAGCCCAGGCAAGCCTGGAACTCAGCAATCCTCCTGTCTCTGCCTCCCGAGTGCTGGGATTACAGGTGTGAGTGACCAAGCCCAGATAATTGCACTTTATTTTTGTATGTACTGTGTCTTTAAGTACTAATATACTTGAGATTTAGCTCAGTAGTTTTGGCACCTGTCTGGGAAGCTCAAGGTCCTGAGTTTGATCCCCAGTATCAAAAAATGTATTAACATGATTTAATTTTATTACAGGAAAAACAGCATCATTCCTTTAAAATGGAAGGGCTAGAGTCAAGCAGGATCTAGCCACCCACCCCAGCAGGATTCAATGAGAGCTCCCAGGCAGTGTGAGCTCCAAGCCCAGCCTTCGCTCTTTTGGGAGACAGTTAACTCCCACAGCAGTTGGCGATGGGTTGATTTCTAGGCAAGAGATAGACCCTCTGAGAGCTAAGGAGAGAACTGAGAAATGCTGACTTTCTCTAAAGCGGTTTTCAAACTCTTAAAAAACTATCGCAACTTACATGTAGCAAGATAGGAAACTGGATCCATTTTAAGTGGAACAGAGCAGAATACCAAAGGGCATGTTCCCTATGAATGGAACTTCATGAACTATGCACTTGGCAAGTATTTACTGAAGGAATGAAAAGGCTCCCCAAGAAGCATGTCCACAAGCAGCCAGAGACAACCAACAAAACTGGGCGTCCCTTTTCAGCAAGGATGCCCAGTCAGGGGCGCTCGCCTTCACCTGCCGGCACCCTAAAGCATCCTTGTTCCCCAAGCTCTTTGGCACCACTGAGACTAATAATGAGAAGTAAGCTCTGGGCATTTGCACTGAACCTGGAGGGTCCTGAAGCCCAATCCTCAGGGGAACCTGGACACTGCACATCTTGCTGTCATGAGTCACAGTCCGGGCTTTTCTGGTTGGCACACAATCACCTAGGAGAGCCAAAAACAAACAGCCCTGGAGTTCAAGCCAATGCTGCATCTAAGAAAATAGCCTTGAAATCCAGGATAAAAATGAAGAAGGGCACTGAAAGGCAGGTGTGACCAAGAGCTGGCACAAGACAAACAGCTTCCAGAAGGGGCCCAGGGACTCACGGGAAATGTCCTTGTCCTGGTGTCCCCTGTACAGGTTCTCTGTCAGGGCCAGGCAGACAGCCCCTGAGGCTGTTCCATCTGCCGCTGCCTAGCCTTTTTCCTGCCCTCTGTGCAGGGCGGATGCTGGTAGCCTCACGGGGAGGCCCCTGAGGGGTCAGCCCCTGAATCTCCGCCCCAGGCAACCACAGGGTTGGATCTGAGCAGAGGAGCCAGGTGGGACTCCCAGTCGAGGTGGCCCAGGAGCGAGCTGATGTTTCTTTCTCTGTGAGGACAGGCGTGGAAACCACACACAGATGACACTTTGGAGGACCAGGCCAGTGAGGGACCAGGTGTGCAAAGGGCGGTCTTGAGCCCTCCCCCCGCCAGGCCATGCACAGGGCACCTGGTCAGCCTCCTGCAGCAGCGAGTGGCACCTTTACTTTTGATCCGTAATGATGAACTTTCCTCTAGCTCTGTCCCTGTGCTCAAGCCTGTGCTAGGCATGGAGGACACGAGGCCTGTGACTTTCAGGAAGTCATTCTCAGGTGCTCACCCCAAGACCTGACTGGCAGCCGACAGTGTGGGGTGGGATGTGAGCTGCGCACTCCCACAGCAGGGCCTGAGGGCCTGAGACTACAGCCCTGTCCTCTCCACTGAAACCTCACTGTCCTGTTTCCAGACTCCCACCACTCAGGAAGCACATCCAGAGCTCTGGCTCCAAGTGCCCCTGCCCTCCTCCACCGTGGTCTCAAGTTCTCACGGATGAGGGTGAAGTCCCTGGCTTCCCAGGCCAGGGATCTGCTGCTGAATTCCCAGGGAGACCCCACCTGGGCAGGCAGACATCTCTGAACCAGGAAGCTGAACCATCTGATGTCAGACTTCACATATAGAAGTTGCAAAAAAAGAGCCTCTTTAGGGACCCCAAAAGCCAGAGAATCTGGAGTACCACCCTCAGCTTGCAGTGTACCCACTCTGTTAAATGAGCTGGGTGGGAAAAAGCCCTGGAGCTGGTTAAATGGGGTTGGACCTGCTGCTTAGCCGCAGAGATGCTTTAGAGACTTCCGTGTGCACCGTGGACAGGGGCAGGTGCTCAGACTCCTCCACCGCTGGGCTCTGCTGGCAGGTCAGCACCAGGGCCTTAACCTCCTTCTTGAAGTTGGTGTTGAGAAAGCCATAGATGAAGGGGTTGACACAGGTGGAGGCCATGGCCAGCAGATGGCACACCAGAAAGATGACATTGCCATGGCAGACCGGGATGGCCTCGTGGTACCAGTCCTCCAGGCTGTTGAACACATGTAGGGGCAGCCAGAGCACCGCGAAGGCACTCACCATGGCTACGAGCACCCCGTTGATCCTCTTCATGTGCCCAGCTCGTGAGCTCTTACTGAACACGCGCCCCTGCCTGTGCAGGCGCTGGGAGATACGGACATAGCACACGAGGATGAAGGCCAGAGGAATGCAGTACTGGAAGAGCAGCAGGAAAGTGGTATAGATGATGCGGTGGTGGTCCAAAGGCCAGGACTCCTTACAGGCCACCTTGTCCTCCAGAAATGCCAGGGCCTTGGAGTGGTTCTTATGGAAGACATTCTCCAGGATGCTGTTGGCCAGGAAGGGCAGGGAGAGGATGCAGGAGAGGAGCCAGATAGCCACAATGCCCAGGTAGGCCTGGGGGATGCTGGGCTTCCAGCCCGTTGGGTTAATAATAAGCTGGTGCCTCTCCAGGGCCACAAGGACAAGGGAGAGGATGGAGACCGTCACTGACGTACACTGGATGAAGGCTGACATCTTGCAAAGTGCCTCGCCGAAGATCCAGTAGTCCATGATGGTATAGATGACCGTGAGCGGCTGGCAGATGAGACACATGAGGAAATCAGAGAAGGCTAGGTTGGCGATGAGCAGGTTGGTCACATTCGTCTTCTCCTTCTGCCTCATGGTCACGCAGATCAGGCAGAGGTTTCCCAGGACCCCCACAATGGTCTCGATGCTGTAGGAGGTGATGATGAAGGCCATCAGGTCCCCTGAATCCTGACAGTGGTCAGAGAAGTTGTACAGGACGCCCTGGGGCTTGCTGCTGTTTTCCCGCTGTGGGAATCTGGGGAACATCGAGGCCAGGAAAGGAGAGGGGTCCATGGTGGCAGTGAGAAGCTTCCAGAAACTCTCAAACTAAGGGCCTATTCCAGAGATGATGCCTGCAATATGAACAAAGCAGTGAGACTCAGAATCTCCAGTGTCCAGGATGAAATCAGGGAGGACCAGGGCCAGGGACCAGGTTCTTGACTACTTCTTTCCCAAGGCCATCCCCTGGCACCAATTGGAAACGTCCCCTAAGGTCCAGGGTCAGAAACTGGCGTCCAATAAACACTACCCATAGGAAGCACCACACATAGGGCTTTGCTTGGGGCTTTACAGAGGGCAGCCACTTTGCTCAGAGGGAAGATGTCACCAACACACTTCCTCAGTGAGGAATCTGAGACTCAGAGATGTGAAGCAATTTCCCCATCATCACACAGAAGTAAGTAATAGGGCCCAGAGACAAACCAAAGGTCTGTCAGGTGCCAGGTCTTGCTCTAACCTCAGGACTCAAGGCTGTGCTGCTGTAAGCACCATATAGGAGTTCAGAGGAAGAGCTGTTCCCCACTGGTAGAGAGTCCTTTATCCCAAGTCATCCAAATGGAGACAGCAAGAAACTTTCCTCTGTGGAGACTGTGTGAGTCTTCCTGGCACCATGGAGCCCATGGTTTGGGGCCAGACACACTGGGCACCCCTGGCCTCAGCCCTACCTCCCTGCTAGCCTCACTTCTCAGGTGACACAGGGCAAAGGCAAGAACTGTAGGTGTGCAAAGACCAGCACACGGGCATATCAGGTTCTTCGTGCTGCTGATGTGCACACATGTGCTGGCCAGCCACAGGGGACACCATTGCCCTCTCTGGAGCCACAGCAGCTCAGGTCACCCGATGCAAGCTCACCTCAGACTCTCTAGGCCTCCACACCTGGTACAGGCTATTGCTTCCCTCTGGGGCCTCCTCAGCATGAGGACTCTCCTGGATCAGGGCTCCAGAGCACTTGGGCTGAATGACAATGGGGACATTTGACAAGGGGACCCCCTCCCTCGCCACCACATCCCCAAGACTCACCACACCGGCCCTCCGGTTGCAGCTCCCAACCCATGGTCAGCAGCAGAATCATCCTGGGAGCACAGTGAAGGGCAGGCTCCAGGGCCCCTGGAAGCTAAGTGAGTCCAGGACAGGGCCCTGGGATCATTTAGCAGGTGGCCTGTGGGCTTCTGATGCACACGATTGTTGCCCCCTATTTTGAACAGCCCTCTGCACAGCAGCATGCCCCATGCAACATGTTCTTTAATTCCCAAACACGAGCCACACCTGTCATTCTTCATGACAAGTCCACACTAAAGACAGTTTTTAGGATAAGACAGAATTAGCCAGTGATCAGTAAATCCAGTCATCAGCTGTCATAAACGTCCCTCACTGGACATCTGGCTTACTGAGCCGGCTCTTGAATTTGCCTGACAGTTTAGAGTCTGGTTATTTAGGCTGCTAGATCTCAAGAGATGAGAAGATTTTTATGTGCACCACAATCTTCTGTCCAAAAAGGACCACTTGAGGCTGCACGTAATAGGATGAAATGCACCAGGCCAGACACGAGATCTAGGGCTAATGCAGACAGCAAGCTGAGTAGCCTGAGCCTGTGGCAGCCACATGGGCCCCAGATACGGCAAGTGAGACAGACCCTGGAGGCCACAGCTGACTCTGGCAAGCCGTCCACACCAGGCAGCAGCATGGGCAGCACTGGCTATTCCACACCAGCAACCACACTATGGTCAGAGGAGGCTGCTGCAACCCTCTGCACCAAGACTGAGCCATACCACAACTACAGCAGAGGCTGCGGAGTTGATTTGCAAAGCCCCCAGTCAGAGCAAATGACCTCCCGGCCCACAGCTGGTCCTCTGGGCCACACTGCCATGACCCAAACCAGGAAAAGAGGGGAGATCGGAGAGGATCAGAGCAGGGATGCAAGGGAAGAGGTGCCACTGGTGTGGGGCTCAGAGGTTGACAAGGAGTCACCTGTCCAAAAGACAGAGAGAGGAGGGAGTTTGAGGTGCAGCGCACAGCACTGCAAAGGCACAGAGGCAGGGAGGCGGGAGGCACAGGTGTAAGGCCAGAGAGGCGAACCAGGCGAGGGGCACGGGAGGCACCAAACACTCCCCACCAGCCAAGTCCATTCCAGAAAGACCCTTTGGGTGTGGCTTGGAAGCTGCACTGAGGGACGAGGCCAAGACCAGAGAATAGGGGAGAAGGCAGTGCCAGGTCTGTCTGGCCTCGGCCCTATCTCGGAGGCCAGTGGACGGTGACAAGCAGGCTAGGCCACTGCATAGATACTGCTTACCACATGCCAGCCCTTCCAGCAGCTTCTGAGCACTAGGCAGAGGAAGTGCTGGGTCTGGCACAGGAGCAAAGGGGGAAGTGGACAACTAGGGACAGAAAACAGGCAGAAAGTCAGCTACCCTGCCTTTCCCTAGAGCTGCAGAGGCTGAGGGACCCAAGTCCATGCCCACAGGGGAGCTAGAGGGGAACCCAGAGCTGTGCGGCAGTCACTCCAGTCCCCAAGCCCCGGCTCAGCAGGAGAACCCTGATGGTGCCTCCAAGCAGAACCAGGCGAGGAAGAAGAGGCACCCAGCTGCCACAGCACAGGGGCGCTGCAGTCATGACAGCCCTGGCTTCTTCAGCGGACCGAGGGGGGCAGATTTACGAATGGCTGCTGGAAGACCATGTGGCTGCAGGAAGCAGGTTCCCTGACAGCTGGGGGACTGTCCCCATGAATGGGTGTGGCCAGCTCTCAGGTCACGTGAGGTCTCTGACATCAGAGGGGAGGGAAGATGACGACAAGGCCCTGTGCAGCCCATAGGCTCCACGCTTGTTCTGGGTCCCAGTCCCAGCTCTGCTCTCTCAGGGTAAAGGTGAACAACACCGGCCTGCCTGGTGCCCTGGCTCCTGCCTGGTCAGGGGATGGAGGAGGGGCCACCTGGTGTGATGAAAGGTGTGAGCTCTGCCCAGCTCCCTTCCAGTTAGCTCCATCTCGATTCTATGGGAAAGAGTATAACTGATGGACCAGGCCCCACTCAAGACATTTCTTTGCCACCTCCTGCAAGGCAAAGTTGTCAACCTGGTACAAAACAACACTGTCAAGTGTTAGGTTCCTTGGCCCTTACCTCACCTACCTAAGGAGCAGCCACCCCCAGGAGGAGCTGGCTGTGGTGACCACACAAGCCGTGCTCAGAACTCTGAGTCCACCTGGCTGCGGGTCTGACCTGCAGCCTAAAGGGCAGCCCCAAGGGAGGAAGGAGTGAGGTGTCCAGCCACAAAGTTCACACTGCCGCAGCCTCCTGTCCTGGTCAACGCCTCGCCAGAGGCCTTGCTGTCCATCTCTCTCCAGGTGCTGGAAGCCACTGCCCCCACTCACCTCCTGGCTCAAGCTGAGGACTGACACCATCACTGCCTGTGATCAGCCCCTGGGACACTCATGATGGGCCTCATGCTGCCCCACCCACACTGCCACCTAAACAGGAGCCCTGGGACACCACAGACAGAGACAACAGGGAGCAGGGGTGGCAGCAGGCATGTGCGGGTCACCTGCTCTGAGTTCTTGAAGAGACCGCAGAGGGCCAGCAGGAGAGGGGCTACAGGAGCCCCATCTTGGAGGAAAGAGCCCCAGAAGGAGGAGCGCTCAGCCCAAGAGCCCCAGCCTTCCCAGGAGGGTGGGACAGAGAAATATGGGTGCTGATTGCCCGTCCTTATGTCAGAAATACACTATAAGTCTGGTTCACATGGCACTGCCAGTATCCCACCACTGCGGCCCATGAGGACAGCAAATCCCTCAGCCCCCGTCTAAGATCAGCCTCACCTCACAGAGAACACTAGGCACAGGGCCCCTGTGGACTGCAGTCCTGCAACCATCAGCCCTGCTCCTGCCCTTCCAGATGCAGACACTGAAGGAGGGGCCAGAGCTCACGTCCACCTCTGTGATGAGCCGATGGGCTGAGCAGAGGGCCAAGCCAGAGATGAAGCTCCAGACCACCGATGGATGGAACCAGCCTGAGCACTGAGAGTGCAGAGACGAAGCTCAACCCCAGGAAGGTGCCCCAGCACCTTCTCAGGTAGGGCGGCAGCGCCTTGGGTCCACAGCCTGTCACCCACACACACAGCAAGCTTGGAACCTTGGAGGGTACCCTGGGCTCTCCAGCCCTGGTCCTTTCCAAGCCAACCTGGGCAAAGGTCTCCGCAGCAGTGTGGGGCCTCAGGGAGCCCCTCAGCAGTGAGCACAAGTACACAGCTCCCGGGGGAGATAGCACGGGAGGCACAGCACAGTGTCTGTCCTTCAGAGGACCCACCCCCTTCCTTCTTGTGTCTGGACCCCCAACGCCCACGGGGATCACGAGGTGATCACATCCACGACCCCGGGCTGTCCTGGGGGCAGCTCATCAAGCAAGGTCAGCCGCAGCTTCCCGGGGATGCAGGGAGCTGCCTGCGGTCAGAGGAGGGAACTAAAGAGGCCGACTTGTTATCTGCCAGGGGGGAAGAAGAGGGGGAGCCGCCTGGTTTCTCGGATCTGCCAGCCGCCCCCTCCCACTGCCCACGGCCCAAACCTTCAGACGCACCTTTCCTCCGTGGACCGCAGTTGCAGGGCGAGGTTTCTGGCCACCCACGTCCCAGGCTGGGCGACCAAGGCCCCGCTGGCTGCGCGGGTCCCCGGAGTGGGCGGACGCCCCACCCTCCGAGCGCTCTAGGAAGCTGGTCTAGCGCACTGCATCCAAGCCGGGCAGGCAGCAGCGCGCTCCGCTTCCCGGTGCTCCGCGCTGTATCCCTCCAGCTGCGCCGGTCTGTGCTCTGTGCCCGGACCTCGGGGCACGCAGACACCTGCTGGGCAGCGCTGGCTCCGGGGAGTGGAGGGAACCGCCCATGCCCGTCCCCCACTTGCCGGGGGACTCCCACGCCCACCCCAGCTGCGCGTCGCGGGCGCACCAAGCAGCTCTGGCCGAGACACGCTCTCCACCTCCCGGACCCCGAATTTCTCATTCACCACTGGCCTTCCCTAAATTTGCCCAGTGTTCTCTGCAGACTCCCGCACGCCTGGCTGTCCTGCCCGGCACTCTGCGCTAAACAAAACAGCGCCCCTTCCCGCGCCGTGTCACCCCGGAGGTCCCAGCGCTGAGGAGACTTGCAGAGAGCAGACTGCAGGGACAGATATCCGCTTCGGGTAAGGGCCGGCAGAGGGCTCCGCCAGAGCAAGGCAGGGGCTGAGGGAAGACAGCAGCCTCGAGTGAGCAACCAGGGGGCTTCCAAGCTGCAAGTGGAACAGCGAGGGGCCCCGAGAGTTTTGGAGAGGCCTCGGAGGGAGCCCTTCCAAAAACACAGTTGCACTTCCAATGCCCACTCCGAGTTTTACCTTATTTCATTGTGACCATCTTGCTCCTGTCTTCTGATGGGAGGGGGTGATTAACTTCCCCACAGTCATCCTACTAAGAGATGGCAGATTGGGGCAGAGACCTAGCTGACACCCTCTCTGCAGACAAGACCTCAGCTGCTGTAGCCCACTCCTCTGGGGACAGCTGTAAGGGCCTGGCTGATGCCAGCCTCCAAGGTCTGCCACGTAGACACACTTGGGAACAGTGCCCAGGGTTCTGGGGCTTTTATCCCAGCCCCATGGTCAGAAAACAGCCAAGAAGCTGAGAGAGCATCACACCAGCGCTGGCTCCTGTGACAGGCACAAGAACCTTCTCTTACTCCTCAAGCCCTACATGGCACAGTGTGATCATCCCATTTCACAGGTGAGAAAACTGAGCCTTGAAGAAGTAGAGTGATCCCCCAGCCATCCAACCTGGAGACAGCCGGACTGGATGTGAGCCCAGTGTCAAAGCTTCTTCTTTAGGCTCATACCACCCCTGGGCAGGGCAGGATGCTCTCGGGAGGATTTCCTGGTGAGACCAAGGTAGCCTGCTGGCTACAGGACACTTTGTCTCTGCCAGGGAAGGAAACAGCGCCCTCTAGAGGTGCTTGGTTTAGCACCTAGCACAGCTGGCTGGAGCACCTGAAGCTCCCTGAGAAAGCAGAGAAATGGGGAGAAGCAGGGGGCCAGTCTGTAGGTGCAGGACAAGACCACATCCCATGACGTCGGAAGGGGCTGGCCAGCATGTCCTCCTGCTGCAAGTATGTCACAGGAGTCAGCCCAGAAGGGAATGGGAGTGCCAGCCCTGGGTGTGTGCCACCTGTGACCCGTGGTGACCTCTCCCTCCATCCACTCAAGGTCAGGATGCCCTGATGTAATGAGGAAGCCAGGCTGGGGTGAACACCGAGTACCCTCCTTGCTACAACTGTCCAGGGATTTGCAGCCGGCCCCCAGCTGCTGGCACCTGTGCTGACCGTGGCCACAGCAAGGGTCCCTGCCTCATAGTGGAGCAGTGTGAACAGCCACCCTGGGGCTGCTGGGAGGAGGGTGACAGGTGGCAGGGAGACCTGGGCACAGTGGCAGGCAGATCACCACTGGTTGTGCCCAAGCTCCTCCTGGGCCCTCACCCTGAGCGTGAGCAGCCCCTGCTATCCCTCATTCACACCTTCTCCAACCCTATGTGGTAACACATACCTCTCGCTGGCTTAGTCCAGGGTAGTCCTGAAAGGCCCACAAGCTCAGCCGTGATGAGCTTCTAATATCAGACTGACTCTGTTTTTCCAAAGCCACCCAGACTCGCTCTCCACTTAAACTGTGCATTAGGGAATCTCACTCTCCTCACACACATACACCTGCTCATTCAATGAGCAAGTAGAGGGAAGCACATAAAAGTGCCCATTTAGCCCTGGAAGATGTGCCACAGGAAAATCACATGGCTGTCCAGAGAGCAGCTCATCTTCCCATGCTCAGTGACCAAAGAAAAAGAGTTCCCAACACACTTGGAAAACCAATAGCACAAAGGGGACAGGTCAGGATAAAAAAGTGAAAACACCACCAGCCTTAGGAAAAAAAACCTGAGACAGAATAAGAAAAGAATTTTAGGATAGGAGATCAAAAGCTTCCCATTAATCCCTAATTAAACTTCCTGTGTCTGTAAAACAACGCAGATCACCATGGAATAAAAGAGACCAAGAAAGCAAGAAAGAATTCTTGAAAAGTACATGTATGATTTCTGAAATTTTAAAATGTCTCATTAGAAGGGATAAGAGAATGAAGGAAGGAAATGTTCCTAATCTAGAGTAACACCACAAGATGGAAAACCTCAGAGCAAAAATAAGAGACATAGATGAATTACACAAATGATCCATCACCCAATTACTAAACTTTCCAGGAAGAGAGGCCCAAGATAATGAAGGGAAGCATCTCTGTCACAGTCCAGGCAGGAAACCAAATTCACTCTGGAGAGTCTAGTGAAGAAACGTTAATGGAAAACTAACTTATAGAGGTGTAGACAGGGTTTAAGAGAATTAAACAAGAAATAAGAAGACACCCATCTCCAGCAGAAGGAAGACACAGTGACCTCCTTACTGTTAAAGGGGTAAGAAGAGAACCTGCCAGGACCAGAGGCAGGGGCCGGTAGAGAGACGGTGCCAGGACAGCTGCTCTGTGCTGGCCGGTTACTGTCACTGGTCTAGGCATGGAAACAAGGGCAAGCAGGACAGACATCCACCCACCTCTCCCCTCCACTCCAGCCTCCTGTGAGCCCCTCCCCTTGACCAAACCCAAGCGGAATTCACCAACCAGGAAACCATCCAGTCTTCCCAGACCCAGAGAGGAGCAGAGAATGACAGTGGCAGATGGATCTGGGCCGGATCTGAACACATACCTGTCTCCCTTACCCATGGGGACATACCCCAATAAAATAAGACATTTTAAAAACTAGTAGAAGTTATTTAACTGTGAATTTTTTATTTTTGGAATTTCCATTTATTATTTTCAGACTACATTTGACTCCAAATAATAGAAAGTTTGAAAAGTGAAACCACAGATATAGTAGCCAGTTTGTGGAATTGTCAGTCTTAAAAACCAAGGAGGTTTTTAAGGATTGGCGGAGACCCTTGGGAATCATGCCACACCTAGAGAGGCCACCGTGAAGCTGCAAGACACTGAAGATAAAAGAAAATTCTAAAATGATGGAAAAAAGATTGCTCACAATAGTCCAGATGGTGGAAAATTATAAAAAATATATAAATATATTTGGAAGGCTCATGGAAATGTATTCTGAATTGGAAACTTTCACTTCAGTCACTGTCGCTAAGCCTCAGAGTAGAATAAGGTATTTCCGAGCTTCCAAGTTCATTTCCATAAACGCTATCTGGAAGAGGTAATTAAAAAGGTACTCCAGCATAACTGGCACTAAAAGCAAACAAGAAACGATGAGGGTAGAGAAATGGCTAATCAACCCAGGAGCCTAGAATTTTCTCTCTCCCTCCCCAAAGAAATTAGCCACCATCAGTACTCTAGGGACATTTCAGAGTTTGATGCCATCATCAAAGACATGAAAGGTGTAGAGATGGTGACCGCTGTCACATTCCCACTTGACTCCCTAGTTTAGCCTGTGCGACAGTTTCAAAGTCTTGGAGAATGACTCTGACATCACAAATGTAGTCCAGCAGTGACTCCAATTTTAGCCACTATTGCATATATGATATAGGACACAACCGATCTGTTTCTTAGTGTGCAGCTATTGACTGGTTCATGGTTCATGCTCTCATCCACCCACCTCCGTCAGTCACTTAGGAAAGATAACCGGAAGTTTGCTCCCACCTGGTTAGGAGAGCAGCACATGTCCCATGTCTTCCCTCAGGCTATGTCCCCAGTCCACTCTGTCTCAGTGTAGTTGACAGAGCCCTTGATCTTCTGAACATCCCCAGAATAAAATGCTGGTCCAGTACACTCAGATATATGCTGGTGGGATAGAAAAGCAGGAAAAAATTCATGAAAAGCCTTCATAAGTTACATGCATTCTAGGAGATAAGAGATATGCTTTATAAAAATTTAGGGGCTGCCAGCTATGTAAAGTTTCCAGAAGCCCAGTGTATATCAGGAAGCTCCCACTAGCATGAAAGACATCTTGTTTGCCTGACTTAGGCCTAGAAACAGCACAATGGTTGGTGATCTTGTCTGAACTTTGGAAGCAACACAGTGAGTGTAGTTAGGTGTACAACTGCAGCTCACTCGGCAACTCCTGAGCAACACCTTTTGAGTGTCGTTCTGAGAACAATAAGGCTCTGTAGCTCTGCAGTGGGTCCAGGTTACCATACACAGACAGAACATCTGTGACACACGACCCTGGTATTCAAATGTGCTTGATGCATTGTTGCCATTCAAAGCTGCTGTATGGAGCCTCCAGTCAACCCTAACAGGAGATCATGATACAGACTCCTTGAGGTTTCTACAAAGGTACACCCTTTTCAACAAATATCAATTCTCCTTTCAGAAAACAGCTTCTGTCTTGCTGTTCGGCCATGCCATGGGACACCTTGTGGCCATACATAAAGCAGCCGAGCTGCCCACCGCCCCAACCAGTGTCAGGTAACCTGGTTAATGCCGTTACACACACAGCACTCCGTCACCCAGTGGCAGTGATGTGGATGAGATCCAGCTCATAGATTCTGAAGCCAAACGTTCAGAAGCAGGTGACTGAGGCCCTCCAACCCACTCACTTTGTCCCAGGGCTGCCTGTATTAGGTAGCTTCTCACGTGCTTCAAGACAATACCCAAGAGCTACAATTTAAAGGAGGAAAAGTTTCATTTGGCTCCTGTTTTCGAATGATTCAAGCCATGGTCAGCTGGCTCTGAGGCAGGAAAATCATGATGGAAGTGCATGGTGGAGCTAAGCTGCTTAGTTCATGGAGAACAGGAAACAGAGGAGAGGAACAGTGCCAGAAGAAAGAGTGAGGAAAGAGTGAGACTCCAAGACTGTCTCTCCATGACCAGCTTAGACACACCTAAGAGCATGTACTACTAATCTGTTAGGCATTTCTTAATCCCATGAAGCTGGATATCAGGACTGGTGTATGAGGATTGAGGTCACACTGCCTCTCTCTCAGCCAAGAGCTGCAATTACAGAATGAAACACAAGCCTCTGGGTCCATGTGATTCTGGAAGGTGCTCTGCACTGAGCAGGAGGTAGATGCTGTAACTTGTGGTCTCACTCATGGGTCCCTGTCAAGGACAATAGAAAGAAAAAGCTTCTCTAGAGTTAGCACTACCAGCAGACATCTGGTGTCCATGTCTTAGTTACTTTTCTTGTTGCTGAAACAAATTACTGTCTCTCAAAGTTAAAGAAGAAAAGGCTTATTTGGCTCACAGTTTGTAGAGATTTTAGTCTACAGTTGACTGGCTCCAAAGAAGAGTGGTATGGCCAACAAGGATCACAGAGGAGAAACAGTTCATGGCAAAGCAGGACAGACAGAAGGCAGCAAGCAACAAACCCCCAGTGACCCTTTTTCTATCCCTTTCATCCTAGCCACCCTTAATCCTACCCAGAAGTATGCCAAACTAAATCAGTGGACTAATTTAGTAATCACATACCTTTGGTCCCAGCATCACATACCCTAGATGCAGCCACTTCCAAAGAGGCCCCCCTGTAAGTGCATGAGGTCTGGGTGGAGGGCATCTGTGCATAAACCACAACAGTCCACTCAGCCAGGACAAAAGGCCAGCAACAGCTGGAGAACAAGGATAGCCTAGCATGGGAACACCCAGAAGACTAGGGGCCTCCAGGAAAAGACTAGAAGGTGCTAACAAGGAGACTTCAAAAGAGATCCACGGTGTCACTCTCTGAATGGGTAAGAGGAGGGGGTCTGTGTCCTGTGGGGATACTAACCCACCACAGAGGGGCCCTCCATCAGTAGGCAAACAAGACAGTGCTTCCCCTCAGACTCATCAGCCTCCTCCCCAGGCACCTCCTTGCTCATAAGTTCAGGAGAATCTCTGTGGTGCATCTACTGAGCTCATGCATGGGCACAATAGTGTGGCTCTCACCTCTGCAAGATGACCCTTACCTGTGAAGTGGGCTGCCCACTCTACAACTACAGCTTGCTGGGGAGTGCCCAGCATGGCATTACTCCCTAGGAAGACTTCAAAAGACTTACCAACATCTACCTCCTGCTCAGTGCAGAGCACCTTCCACAACCTTGTGTTGGCAAGTGGATCACACTCCACCCTTGATCGAGGTGAGGACCATGCCCCTGGCACTTGCTGTGCTTTGAGCGGGTGTTAGAGGGTTCCACTAAGGAGACTCCATTGGTTGGAGCCACAGCAGAGGGAAACAGCATCAGAAGAAGGAGTGACAAGACTCCAGGGCTGGTAGAGCAGAGCAGAGGAGGAGGTGTCCACAGAGGGAGGACACTGAAGACAGTAGTAGGCCAACAGGGGAGCCTGCGTGGGGCGTGAGAGCCAGCGCAGGCCCAAGAGCTTCCCCCTGTGGAGAGGCAGGGCTCAGCAGCCCAGCACAGGCTGTCAGAGCCAAGGACTGTGGAGAGGGTGCAGCAGGCAGAGGGGAGCAGCTAAGAGCAGGCACCAGAGGCTAAGGAGAGGGAGGTGCTAGAGATGGGCCAGCTGTTGATTTTGGGGTGCATGTAGGTGGACTCAATGGATAAAGTAAATCCACAAAGGCTAACAGGAGCCAGTCTCCTCACCAGGCTGTAACACATGGGGACAGGAGAGGGATGGGATTAGCCTGTGGTTCAGGGTTAGAACTGACAATTGGTGTGAACGTTGGGTTTTTAATGTACATGGGTACTGATATAACAGTGTGTGTGTGTGAGCGTGCACTCATGCTCACAGTGACACCACAGCAGCAATGAGCCTGCTTAGTAGCTATATCTTGACTCCTAAATGCCAGCCTCCAAAAACAGAAGCCAAGGCTCCCCAGGATAACAACTGATACTACAGCTGGAAAACAGAAGGTCCAGGATGGAGGCCAGAAAGCAATGATGACCTGAGCATAAGGGGGGCACTTAATAAGCCAAGAATGCAGCCTGAAGGGGAGCTCACCATCCAAATCTGAGGCTGTGTGCACGTTAAAATAATGGTAGTACAGATGCTACCCACCGTCTATGTTCAGATGTGCAGGTCCACTCTGATGCAAGCAAAGGAGGAAAGGAAGGAAACGTACGACGAGTTTGTGTGGCTTCAATACACTTCCACAGAACACTTATTTGTGACAAAGAGAGTCACTCTGCACATGGAGAAGGGCAGGCAGCACTTTAATCAAAGGATCTCAGCAGGCACCATCCCTGTTGCTGCTGCAGAGTGACACGATATGCCCATCCCCATGGGACAGGCCACCATGGGAGTGCTGCAATGCCTTCGTGATGACCCCATTCTCAGCCAAGTGAGGAGCATGCACAAGACAACTGGCCTGTCCCCTCAAACTGGGCTAAGACCACGCAATTCTAGAAGTTTCTAGAACCATCCCCAGAGGGAAGGAGAGCAGAGACAAGACAACCCCATCCGGACAGCTTGGGACAATGGAAGACACTTCCGTGGGACCTGGGACCTAAAGGTAGCAGTGTGTCCCTGCTAATGGCCTGCATCACAATGGATGTCTTATAAAACAGTGAAGATGGACTGACAGGGGTTAATTAGACTATGTTACTCACATGTACGAATCTGTCAAAATGAAACCCACTGATCTGTATAACAAATATACACTAATAAAATCTGTGGGAAAGGGCCGGAGGGTTAGCTCAGTGGTTCCAGCACCTGCCTCGCAAGCGCAAGGTCCTGAGTTCGATCCCCGGTAACCACATATAATGCTGGGCGTGGAGACACGCTCACCAACAATCAACGCTGCATACCACAATGCCGGACGTGGTGGCTCAAGTCTGTAATCCCAGCACTCGGGAGGCAGAGAGAGGAGGATTGCTGAGTTCCCCGCGGCTTGCCTGGGCACCATAGTGAGCTCAGGGCCAGCCTGAACTACAAAGTGAGACCCTGTCTCAAAAAGCAAAAAAAAAAAATAATAATAATAATAACTGTGGGAAAAATAAAGAATATAAACAAATAATTTTAAAAGAGTGAATAATTCATTTTTAAAATGAATGAATGAAAAATTGTATCCTGCAGTACAAAGGATAAAGAAGCTTGGGGACAATCCCAGTTCCCAAGCCTCAGTTTTCTCCTCTGTAAAATGCAGTCAAAATTGACCCAAGCTTATTACAAACTCATGAGGTTGCAGAGAATTGAGAATGAAGGTGCAGTATCAGTCTTTTTCAAAGCCACCTGGAAGGGATGTATGAGGAACCACTCGAGGTCAAGGTGATGAAATGGCCCCTGGGGACCTTCTAAACAGAGACTCCCAAAGCCAACGCATCTATGATGGGAGGAAGCGCCCCAGATCCCAGATCACTTGCTGTTTGCTTTAGCTCTATGCTGGGGCCATAAAGAGGCCAGCTGTAAGATGGTCTCCTCTGGCCACAGCAAAGGAAGATAAGGGCCCACACTTCCTTTGCTCCGGCTCCCAGCCGGGAAACTGCCGGTCCCTCCTCTCTCCAGGGCACAAAGCCTTCTGTGGAGCCCTTCCCACACCCCCTCACCAGTGGCCCCCTTGGTTTCCACTCTGTTTCAAGGAAGTTGCCATATGCTTTGAAATTCCAGCCCCACACTCCTACCCGTGACCTTGAATCTGACTACCTAGAGCAGCAGTTTTCCTCCATAGCAGATAGTAGGAGAAAGATGAGGATAAAGGCCCCCATCTCATGTCCCTGCTTCTTTTAACTAACAGTGTTAGCAGCACAGACAAAGCCAGCTATGCACTTGTGGAGGACGTCAGATGAGAAATACCACAGCAGCCCAGCCGGCATCCTCAGACAGACTGTGCCAGTACCCACCTCCTTCTGGAGTAAGAGACACATTTAAGCAAGTCATGCCATTAAGTCAGTAGTTTAAACATCTGCCTTTGCTGGATCCTGGCTACAGAGTTTAGCTCTGTGAGATGTGTTACAATGAAAAGGCATGATGGAGCATACCAGTGATCCCAGCACTTGGGAAGCTGAGGCAAAAGACTCACTGCAAGTTTGAGCTACATAGTGAGTTTAAGAACAGTGTCAACTTCATAGCAAGATCCTGTTTCAAAAAACTAAAAAAAGAAAGTGTGCTGGAGAGTTAGCTCAGTGATTCTGGTGCCTGCCTACCAAGCACAAGGTCCCTGGTTCAATCCCTGGTAACCACATACAGTACCGGACATTATGACTCATGCCCACCAGCAATTACTACCACATATCACAATGCCTGGCATGGTGGTCATCACACCATCACACCTGTAATCTGAGCACTCAGGAGGCAGAGGCAGGAAGATTAGTGAGTTCAAGGCTATGTAGTGAGCTCAGAGCCAGCCTGAACTACAAAGTGAGACCCTGTCTCAAAAAAAAAAATTATAATGGATGCAGATGGCATAGCGAGTAAAATATATACCAGATGTACCAAACACTTGAAGAAAGACTTTAGTCTATTGCCCATCTCAGATCGTGCATAGCTGTCTTTCCTACTGCTTGATACAGTGATGTGTGGGTCAGCTGCTGCCTAGTAACAAGCAACCACAAACTCTCAGTGACACAGCATCAAGTTGTCTGGGGTTAGCTGAGTTAGGCTAGGTTCAGAGAGGAAACTCTGCTTCAAGCCATGAGTCCAGCTCTAGTGAGACTGAGGCTTGGCTGATACTGAGGCTTCTCTGTTCATGTTCCCTTTGCACCTGCACTGAAAGTGTAATTCAAAGCAGACTTACCCACAGAAGAGGCATTATTGCAAGAGGATAAACCCGGCCATGCAAGACGAATTCCAGCCTTCTTCAGTCATATCTGTTAACAGGCAGGGGTCAAAGCTTCAGGCTGGCACAATGCCAGGTACCAAGAGACTGCACCCCACTCACCCTGGTGCCAACCACGTCACAGAGCCACACCCAACATTAATAGAACCAGGAACTGTACTGCTGCAAGGCGGGAGGATGGCGAGAGAGAGCAATATGGTTAATATCTAATCTACCACAGGCAGTAATGCAATTCTGGAAATATTAAAGGAACCAACATCTGTTACTGTCCTATTAAATTCAATCACTAAATTCCCCATCCTTCATTGTTCAAATCCAGCTCATTTTTTTCCACAGATAATTTTAAATCTTCCCAAAAAAGAAACTTCCATTTTATTTTGTCATGGAAAAAAAAATAAACTCAAAAAGTTCCTTTCCCTAGAGTAGATTCACTCTGGGACAGTTAAAATTCCTCCATACTGTCAGACCTGGGTAATTTAAAGTTCTAAAGGAGGTAAAAATAAAGAATATTGTGATATCAATCACATCTACGATTAATGTTTATAGAGTGTATTTCACCTGTACCAATATTCTAATGACCTTGTTTGTACACTTATTTTTGTGCTTTGTTTTTACTTTTATTTTTCTCTATTTTACTAGCAGAATCAGTGTTTCCTCTTTGCTTCTTTTCTCTAGACATTTATACCTATATATCTCACTTTCATTTTTCTAATAATTCCCACATTTGCAGTACAAATCCCTGAAATTTGTTCAATAAGTGCCTGCCATTAATCATCATCTGTACCCCCAATCAAGAAGATAATCTCAAGGTTAGACATAAATAAACCACCTGGAAAGGGGGCTCATTCCTGTAATCCTAGCACTTGGAAGGCTGAGACAGGAGGATTGCTATGAGTTAAAGGTCAGCCTGGGCTACACAGTGAGTTCACTGTGTAGTTAAAGGCCAGCCTGAACTACATAGCAAGATCCTGTCTCAAAAAAAAA
>PVIC010006795.1:0-25629 GCA_004025085.1 Thryonomys swinderianus
TCCCCAGAAACCACATACAATGCTGGGCATGGAGACTCATGCCCACCAGCAATCAATACCACATACCACAGTGCCGGGCGTGGTGGCTCATGCCTGTCATCCCAGCACTCGGGAGGCAGAGACAGGAGGATTGCTGAGTTCGAAGCTTGCCTGGGCTACATAGTGAGCTCAGAGCCAGCTCGAACTACAAAGCGAGACCCTGTCTCAAAAAAAAAAAAAAGGACCTGTAAAGCCTATCACATAAATCTTTTACACTATTGCTTTCTATTTTTAATGATGTCTCAGTAAACTGTTATTGATATTATTGATCTGAATTCCTTAACTGCCTTGGTTTTTCCCTTCTAGTTAATAACTACACAATCTGATAATTATTATTTTTATTTGACAGCCCCCTTTTCTCCAACAGCTTTTGTTTGCCATCCCTCAGCTTCCATCACCCATTTGGAATTTGCAGGGCCCTCTGAGATTTGGGTTGGCCATCTTGACCCTCAAAGTTGCATGAAGACTTGTTGTTATCTTAATCAGCTGTCCGTTACTGTGACAAAATACCTAAGAATAACAACTTAAAGGAGGAATGATCCATATTGGTCCCCAATTCAGAAGTTTCCATCTGTAGCTGTGGACTTCACAGCTTTTAGGATTATGGTGAAACAGAATTCGTTTAATGAAAGAATGTGCTAGAGAAAAGCTCCTCTCCCTGTGGCAGAAGGGAGAGAGATGAGAGAGGATGAGAAAGCACAGAAGGACAGACAGAGTTGCAGAGAAAGACACACAGAGAGACAGAGGAGGGAGGGGAGGGCAAACTGTCTTAAGTAAAATTAGAGAATTTATCCCATCTCCTTTAAAAATCCCTACCTTGGGCCAGAGATTTAGCTCAATGGTTCTGGCACCTGCCTCGCAAGTGCAAGGTCCTTAGTTCGATCCCACTAACCACATACAATGCTGGGCATGGAGACTCACGCCCACCAGCAATCAATACCACATACACAGTGCCGGGCGTGGTGGCTCATGCCTGTAATCCCAGCACTCGGGAGGCAGAGACAGGAGGATTGCTGAGTTCGAAGCTTGCCTAGGCTACATAGTGAGCTCAGGGCCAGCCTGAACTACAAAGTGAGACCCTGTTAAAAAAAAAATTCCCTACCTCTGAACACACTAGCCTGTTAGCTATTTTAGAGCTAAACAATGATATATATGTACTTTCTGTCAGCTAACCAATCTTTTCCTCATTTAAGTTATTTCTGTAAAAGTCTCTGGACTTTGTCAATGAGGGTTTTTTTTTTTAATCTGCTCTCTGTTTTTATCTTTACAGTCCCATTCTAGTGAAAACTTAGGAACCAGAATTCCCCATTAGCTAAACAAGAAAGATCCATGGTTTTCTGAAAGTACATAAATAAATGTAGCAAGTTTATATATATAATAATTTATGGTGGAAAAATGTAAAGAATATGGTTATGATTGGAAAATACAATGTCATAAAAATGCCAATCCTCTAAAGTTGATATGCACTTAACACAATTCCTATTAAAATACTAGAATTATTTTTGTCGATGTAGATATAATTATTCTGAAATTTATGTTTGAAGATATATGGTGGCAATTAAGCATGTAAAAATGATGTTCAGAATTTCTAACCTTTAAAAATATGCAGTTTAAGAAGACAATGATATATTACCCTTGTTCCATTAGAACCCATAAATTAAAAGACTGTGATAATGTCAGATGTTGGCAATGAGTAGGAAAACCAAGTCTTTCATAGTAGCTGGAGAGAACGTAAAATGATATAGCGCTCCAATTAACTACAAACCAGTTTGTCAGTTTTGGAAAGCTAACCAATTTACTGCTAGACATCTATTCCAAAGAAATTAAAACTTACATTTACACACAGTACCATACATGAATGTTGGTAGCAGGTTTGTTAGAATGTAAAAATTAATAAAAAGAAAAGTTCTGTTAGGAAGGTGAATTGTTAGACAAATTGTAATCGACCCATGCCATGTAACACTGTTCAGCAGTAAAGGAGAATAAACTATTGATATACACAATAATATGAATGTGTCTTCAAGACATTACGCAGAAGGAGAAAACAGCCTCAGAAGGTCCTATACCAGTGGTGTAAAAGTATGGCATGTGTATTATTGTGGTTTTCTTTTAAGACAAAAGATGTCAACCTAAAACCTTAGTATTCAGTTTTAATAGCAGTGTTGGCACTTGATGATAAATAAGTGGGCTAGAGCCATTCACCTCTAAAATGTTCACCAGTGAGCTGGGGATTGGCTCAGTGGCACAGCACCTGCCTGGCAACTGAGACATCCTGAGTTAGATCCCTGGTACCCACCCCCCAAAACAAAAAGGTGTTTACCATCACTGTCACGTACTGTAGAATTCCACTTATATAATGTTCTCAAAATGACAGAACTCCAGAAATGGAAAATAGATTTACCATTACTAGATGTTATTTTAATGTGAGGAAAGAGAAGCTGCTATTAATTGAAAGAGTAGTAATAGGAAAATTTCTTTGGTTGTTGGAATAATTCAGACCATCATTGTCTGGGCGTGAAAAAACCATGCACATGTAATGAACGGAGTGTAGCCACACTTATACAACATGACAATGTGAAGATCCTGTTTAGATACTGGGATCGTGCAAGAGGGAACTATCAACCAACACCTTGTGAAGATGTGTAGATCATCTTTACTAGCTGCAACTTTCTCTAAATCTATATTCTTTTCAAAATGAAAAGTTGATGACCCAATATAGAATGGCAAATGTGAAATACATAGTTTACTTTAGTTTAGATAGAAGTTTAAAGAACACTGAAAGAAAATAAATGATCTAAGTTCATCTGGGAAAAGAGCATGTTTTTAATTGCACAAATTTATACTCCAGCTTTTAAGTTATTAAGCCTGTAAAAATAATCTAGCTTGTTTAAATGGCATTTTAAACACTGTGTATCTGTTCTGTACTTCTGGACCCACACTTGCATATATAATACACTTATGCACACTGCAGCAATTAGAAATCCATTTAAGTGTGTTCATATGGAAATCTCTGTATCTCTAAAATGCTTAATTTCATCCAAATTAAAATGTCAGTAAAATATTTTTATTATGTAAGTGGTATTCAATTAAGGAAAATAAAGCAATGTTTATTATCTAAATATATTTCAGAAGTTAAAAAGCTTGAGAAAATTAGAAAAATATGGTAATTGTCATTAAGCAAATATTTACAGATATTTCCGACATAATGCTAATAAAAAATCTTTTACATTAACTATGGAAATATACAAGTTATTTTTTTTTTTGCTCTGGTGTGGTGATGTTTTATTTAAAATCTGTACCAATTTTCTAGAGAGAATTAAGGGTGTGTTTAATGGATTACATAAAAAGCAAAACAGATTTAAAGAAAATATTGAGACTCTGCCTGGCCTATATCCAGAGCTAGAAATATCTGAGTTCTATTCAATTTGGTTAATACATCAGTTAATTTTGGTGTCATTCAGAAATAATTGACATACTTGAGTGAGTTCAAACACAACAATTTAAAAACACACTTTACTAATGAGTTGAGAAGACCGCTGTAGAAAAGTGAAGTATTAAGATACTAGCAAAGCTTTAAAGTTGTTGACCCACCTGATTCCCACAGGGAGCTGGGTCTACAGGAACTGAGAACTTCAACAAGGGTGATGCCACATACACAAGTGAAACACAGTGGGGTTAACAGCTGATTTCTCACCAGAAGCTATGGAGGTCAGAGCCAATAGAGTGCTATGTAAAGTGCTGAAAATATAGAACTTTTTCAAGATTTTTATATCTGGTGTGGTGGAACCCCTGTCTGAGCTGAATGAACATGCTTCTTGGCATGGAAAACTGAGGAATATGTGGGGAATGTGGCCAATGGCATAAATAGAAAACTGGAGGGAAGGACCACTGGTGCTGATTTTCTAAGAGCAGGTGCCTTGGCTGATTTTCTTGATATGAACTCATCTGTTCTCATCATCAGGAGCTTTGGGTCCTGTGGTTGCCAGTGATGGCTGTTGTTCTCACCAGGGGAGCTTTAGTGTTCACTTTGAGTATCACTTCCTGGCTCCAGAGTAAATCTATCAGCTCAGTAGCACAGATCCTTTGCCCTGCCAGCAGCTTCCAATACTGGCTTTTGTCTTCACACACAGATCCTCTATTTGGACTTGCATGAGACATTGCTGTGGACTCTAGGCCTCTGGCTGGACTCATAGAAAATATTGTCTTGGGCTCTTGGCTTTTAGCTGGCCTCATGCAGAACATTGCCATGGGATTCAGGCCCTTGGCTGGATTCTCCATGTCTCTGGTGTGTGGACAGATCTCTTGCCCTCCTCTGCGTTTGGCTTTTTGGGTGGATTTTATAAAATGACCCTATAAATTATGTGTCCTGTATTTAATCTATTCACTTGCAAATGCTGAATAGAATATCGGTAAACATTATCCTTTAAAGAATGGAGAAACTATACAATTTTTCAGATACACGAAAGGAGAAAATTTACTGTTGTCATACTATAAGAAATACTAATGAGAGGTCCTCAGGGTGAAATGGAAGAATATTTGATACCAAATTGAATACAAGTAAAGAAAGGGCAGATTTAAGAATAAATATGTAAGTAAATATAAAACAGCATGGGTATGTTTTTGTACTGATCTTTACTTTTGTATGGTCTTTGTTGTTGTTTCTGTACTAAAGAGTAAACCGGAATCTTCATACTAAGCTCTATTTCCAGCCATTATTTTATTTATTTATTTATTTTTATTTTTAGCCACAATTTTTCTAAAATGCTAGTTTGTTCAGGCTGGACTCAGATTTGGCTTTCTCCTGCTTCAGACTCCAAGAATTCTAGGATTATAGGTATATGCGACCACTTCCAGATCTTTCTATATCATTTAAAAATCAGATAATGTAATAATTCTAAATCTGTTCATCAACAACAATCTATAGCTATACTGTCACATAGAACACTAAAAGAAAAGTTGAAAAATGGAGCTATATTACAGATGTAAAATCTGTATATAATTGAAAGTAAGATTGGGATTAATTTAAGCTAGAACTTTTAAAGTAAGATGTTAGTCATAATCCTGAATATAACTAGATCTTACAAATTATGCAGCTGGCACTGGGGCCATCCCGGTTCCCCCAGGCTGGCACAGGGGACTTGACTCTGCCTCTCTAAATAACCCTGTCACATCCCACATGTCTGGTTTCTTGCCACTTCCTCTTCCAGGCCGAGAAAATACTCTGCATATTTGCCTCCCCTACTGACACAGCTCCAGAGCTGATGTCTGCCATGAAGGGAAGATTGGGAAGATCCAGAAAATCTCCAGCCCTGGACAGGAATCTGCTGGCTGCACTGCTCCTGCTGATGTCCCCAAGCCCACTGGCCAGTGCTCATCGGGAGGATTCTTGGCCCCACTGTCCAGTTGTATTCCTCATCTCTGTTCCCACCACCCCACCGCATTTCTCTGCACATGTGGAAGCCAGGGAAATGCTACTCAGCTGTGTGGTTTTGGATTATGTTGCCTCTAAAGACATTTCCTTAAATTAAGACCTGCTCTGATCTCCTTCTCTCTCTGTTTTGTGTCTCACCAAACAAATGATGATGGCTTTGCTGGGTGAGGTAAAGGAGAATATTCTCCCACCTTTAATCAATGCTATGTGGGGGACTTGACCTGAACTCTGAACAAGTAGTTCATGACTATAATCCATCCGGAGTGCTGAATAACTTAAGCAGTTCTTCAAAGTCCTCTGAATGAGTAAACATGATCACATTCATCACAGTATTTTCTACTTTCCATTATTTTAACATGTAATTAACAGTAATTTATAGACCATAGATTTTTTTACTGTATTACTTGGCAATTAAAAGGTGGCAACCAAATCTCAGTCAAGCTCAGGTAGAATTCTGGCAGTAGCATTTACCAGCTGACAGACTTCAGATAAGTCTTGTTCTTGCTTTATGCCTTGATTACTTCATACTCCGTATGTAAATATGAAATTAATTACGGAACTTATCTTCTTTTTAATGTCATCAGAAAAACGTGAGAATGTGGTCTCAATTTTTGGAAAGGATTTCTGCTCACCTTTTAATAACTAATGTATATGATAGGCACATAGCAAGGATCAAATAGTTTTTGTCTAAATAAATGAACTAATGTGCTCAGTTTGGCAGCATGTATACTAAATAAATGAACTAGTATATGTAAAGTTTTCAATTTAATATCTATTATGTGATTATCAATATTTAATATCTAGAGTTATTTTTTAATTGTTTTGAGTACTTTTAGCACCATTCTTGGGATTTCTCTTTGTAAAATGCCATATTTGTACCCCTTACATAGCTTCTCAAGGCTTCTTGGAACACGTAAGAAAGTATTCTGATTATTCTGAGTCTTCTCATCCATCAATTAAATGGCTAAAACAGCTGATGGGTTCTGCCTACCTATCAAGAATCACTGCATTTTCTTATAGGTCACTGTCTTTCCTCATAACCTCACATAGCTTTTTTTGTGGTGCTCACATGGAAGTAGAAAGAAAAAGAGCCCACATTTCTTCTAATCTCACACACAAAAACATGAATCTCATCATGAAGGTACTTCCATCATTGCTGAGACACGATACCCCAAATCTACAACTTACAGAAGGAGGAGTTTATTTTGGCTTACAGGCACAGCGCACAGGGGACTGGCTGCAGGGAAGGATGGCATGGAAGACGAAAGCTGCCCATGCCATGGTAGCCAAGAACAGGGAGAGAAGGGAGGAGCCAGGGAGGCTCACGCTCACAGTACTGGGATGACTAACCCCAACGATTCCCTGAAGGGACCACCCCCAAATGTTACCACAGTAAGATTAAACTTTCAATGTATAAACGTTGAGGAGATACAAAACACCGAGTGTAAAACAGTATCTAATGTTAAGATGGCAAATTCACAACACTTACTTTTCTTCTTTCCTAAGGATGAATGATAATATTAATTGATCATCACCATTTTTCCATTATGAGCTGGATGGTAGCCATGCAAATCCTTCAACCTACATTTCGACCAAACACTATTGACAGCTCCTTGCTGGCAAAGATCTTCATCGCCGTCCGTGTGCTCTGTGCTGATGATGGCTGGATCTGTCCTTTAACTGATGACATGGGAAACACATTTGGTTATGATGTTGGAGCGCCTGAGAGAAAGAAAAAAAAAATGAAGAACTCCGAAAGGTCTTTATTCTAAAAATAAGGCAATTAGAAGAGAGATTTAAAAGCTGCAATTAAATTAATATACATAATGGTTCTATTTGCAGTAAGTAAAGATAATATGTAATTATTTGACAAGCTCAGAGAACACAGCTCTGCCAACTTTATTAAGTTTTAAAATTACATGATTCTTTTGTTTCCTGAATGATGCAAAAACTTTAAAACTCAAAGATATCTTTATTTCTCTAAACATAGAATCAGAAACTAAAATATTTTGGAGGGGAAGAAATGCTTAGATTATCTGGTGTAGTTTAATACTTTGTCTAAGCCTGGACTTAAAACAATAACACCTTATGATACAGAGGTGATTGCTTATCTGCAATCTGCAATGCATCACTGTTTTAACACCTGCCTCTGCTACCCTCTTACTCCTTTCACAGATAATTTTACCTCATTAATTTTTTTATGTTGCTTTATTTATGTTGATTTTCTTCATTTTGTTTTGTTTAGATCTCACTTTGGATCTTAGGTATTCGTTCTGTTTCATGACCCTCATGTGCTGTGTCTCTTAGATGTCCACTGTTTTCTTTAGTAAGCACCATACCTACATTAACAAGTGCAAGGGCCCAAATTTGATCCCCAGTACTGCCCAAAAAGAAACAGTAATCTGGCCTTTTATTTCAATATATGACATCTTAGAGATTGTATTACTTTCTTGTTTTAAAATGTTAATTTTTAAGGTATCATGCGGAAGTGAAATAATAAGGTGTCTATATTTTAAATGACTTGCCTTCCAATTTCTCACTTTCCTGTGTACATAGATTTAGTTTTGATCAATTAGGAAACCATGACAAAATTACTTTAGCCTCTTGAGGATTAAAAATGTAGTGAAGGGCCAGCAAAATGGTGATTCACAGAAAGAAAGAAGGGATCAAAGGAAGAATCAGTAAATACCAAAGTTTTTAATTACTTACCAAAAGTCAGTAACAGTAAATCAACAATGTATTTGGTTATGTGTGCTTATGTATATGCTATTCGTGGACTTATGTATGTTCTCATAGAAGTTTAGTCAACATTAGTGATACAGAAAGACTATGACTATTACAAGGCCCTCTACCAGTTAAATAGTTTTATGTTATTAGCATATGGAATTGGAATATTTGTAATGGGTATTGGAAACTCCATAAAATAATTAAAAATGTTTGTAACTGATTTAAAAAAGGATAGAAAATGGAATTACAGAAATACATAAAATAATCACTAATGATGGAAAACTAATGGAATACACTTCTATTCTAGTTTATTGAAGAATCTCCATACAAATTTTCATAATAATTGTACTAGTTCCCACTGCTACTGTGTATATGCATTCCTTTTTAACCACAACCTCACCAACATTTGTCATTATTTGATTTCTTAGTAATTGTCACTCTTTATGAAGGGATAGTTAATCTCAGTATTGTTTTAATCTGCAATTCTCTAAAGGCTAGCAATGTTTAAGAATGGATAAAGAAAATACGGTATTTATACAAAACAGTGTACTATTGTCCCATAAAGAGCAAACTTAACTGATTCGTATGTAAATGGATGAAACGCAAAAACATACTATTAAGTGAAATAAATCAGACCACATAAGCTTAAAACTGAATTTGTTCCCTCATATGAGAAATCCAAAGTACAAATAAAGATCAAAATGAAACTTAAATAAAGGAAACAGAGAGATAAACCTATTATAAATAGAAATAGGTACAAGATATGGAGGGAATAGTAAGGCTGGGAGGCTAAGGAACACAACAAATTAAGATATATCATCTAAGTGAACCAAATCCCTGAAAGGAAAAAAATCATTATGCATTTTGAACTTGTACTAATAAGTAAATTTTAAAAAGAAAATAATAATTCAAGATGTAACAAGTCTCCCCCAAAAGAAAAAGAATGAAAAACAAAAACGGAATAAATAACAAGGCTAATAAAGACAAAGTGGTAACTAATATGGTAGATACTAAACTATACCAATAATCACTTGAAGATAATGATATAAATGCATAGTGAGAGAAGATGCATCAAACATAAGGTCAATTCTGTGTATTCCATAAGAAATCATGGTTAATTTATGGACCAGAAACGTACCCCATGAAGTTTATGTGCTCAGAAGTGGGCCTTGTGGAAGTGACTCTAAGCATCAGTTACTTACCATGGCAATGGATTAATCACAGCTCAATGTGCTTTTAGCAGAGGCCCAACGAGGAGGAAGGGCTCACATGGATGTGCTCTCAAGGGTGATGTCTCTGGCCCTCACTGGCTCCGGTCTACCTCCAGCTACCATGAGACTCTGCAATGATGCACATTCCTCTGAGCCATCACACCCTGCATTGATGATGCTGTTAGAATCTTGAGGCAAAATAAACCTTTCCTCCTTTTCAGTTGTAATGTCAAGTACTTTACCTGTTACACTCAATTTCAACAAAAAGACATATACAGATTAAAAGTACCCGAATTGAGAAATATATAAACCATTAACATAAATTAAAAGACAACAGAAATATAAAATTAAGCGTAATTACTGAATACCAATTTACAGGGGTCAGAAGTTCTGGTGTGCTATTGGAGAGAGTGGTGATCCTAGATACCAAATGGATTATACATGTGTAAGAGTTAGAATAAGGGATTTTGAAAAACTTTACATGAACAAAATTATAAATATTTAAGGAAATGTATATTTAACTTGATTTAAGCATTACAGTATGTATTACATATGTATTATATATGTAGTGTATATGTATTAACACACTACATATATAATATACATTATATATGTATTACAATATGTAGTATGTACTACAGCATGTATGAATATATGTTTTGAAACATATTACTCCATTGTTGTCCGGTCGTGCCAGTTACCGTCCCGCCTCCGTCGTCCGACGACCTCGGGAGTGTGAGCGGGGATGCAGAGTCACAACTCCCAGACTGTGGGTCGAGAAGCTTCCCTTTTTTATTATGGGTGTTACAGGCATTTATATAGGACGGTTTGGGATGTAATTGGACGAGAGGGCGGGAGCAGTGCTTGTGGTGGGGTGTGATTGGGCTCAAGGGCAGAAGTGGCATTTAGCGATGTATAATTGGTCTGCATCATCTGCGTCCCCTGTGTCACCTGCGTCATCTGCATCCCCTGCATCATCTGTGTCACCTGCGCCGCTGTATCTGTTCATTTTGCCAGGAGAGAGAGAGAGAGAGAGAGAGAGAGAGAGAGAGAGAGAGAGAGAGAGAGAGAGAGAGAGAGAGAGAGAGAGAAGAGAAGAGAAGAAGTGGAAGCACCTGGAGAAAGGTTTGGCCACACTCCATTAACATGTAGAATTTTTACGTTTTATGTGCTAGTTAGAATAAATGAAATTAATTTAAAAATCTAAAGGTACTATAAAATAAAGCAGGAATATGTATATCAGTTTCAGAGAGTATAGACTTTATAGCAAAAAAATCAGGGGAAAACAAGGGAATTATGTAACAATGAAACAGTCATCTTTCTACAAAGACATAATAATTTTAAATGTGTAAGAACATAGCATCCACTACATTAATGAACTATGATAAAACTGAAAAGAGAAATACATATATTAAAGTCATAGCTGGAACTTCTATTGTGAAGATAGATCCAGTTGACAGAAAACCAGTAAGTACACGGTAAACTCCATTGCACCATGTTTCAACTTGTTATATCCTATATCTTTAGATTACTACATATTGGATCAGTAAAACATATGTTCTTACTGAGATTAAGTGAAATATTCACCAACACAAATAAAATTTTGAGATGTAAGATGCCTCTTAATAAATCTGAGGGGAAAGCAATCATAAATCTCTATTCTCTAGCAAAAATATAATTAAAGTCAAAATGAAGAATAGCAGAAAGGGGTCGGAGGGTTAGCTCAGTGGTTCCGGCGCCTGTCTCGCAAGCGCAAGGTCCTGAGTTTGATCCCCGGTAACCACATATAATGCTGGGCGTGGAGACACGCCCACCAACAATCAACACCGCATACCACAATGCCGGATGTGGTGGCTCACGCCTGTAATCCCAGCACTTGGGAGGCAGGGACAGGAGGATTGCTGAGTTCGCGGCAGCTTGCCTGGGCACCATAGTGAGCTCAGGGCCAGCCTGAACTACAAAGCGAGACCCTGTCTCAAAAAGCAAAAAAAAAAAAAAGAACAGCAAAAAATATTAATGTATATGGGACTAAGCAACACAGTTTCAAGTACTTTACTAATCAAAACAAAGACCTCAAGAAAATTTTTAAAGTTTTGAACTAAAACAAGATGAAAATATATGCTATTAAAATTTATAGGATATAGTGAAAGCAATGATTAGCTGGAAATTTACACACTGAGATCACATATAGAAAGAGACCTAAAATTAATGTTTCTACTTTAAAAATGTAGAAGTATTAAATTAAGTATGAAGTAAATGAACAAAAATCATGAAAATAAGACCAGAAATCAATGAAATTAATCAATAGAGAAAATCACTAAATTCAAAATCTAGTCCTTTGAAAAGAAAAGCCAATAAGCTTTTAGTCATATAAGTGTACAAAAATCCTTAGTATCAGAAACTAAACTGGAAACCATTAATAGTCATGAAATTGGCAATAAATCAATAGTATAAGAAAATATAATAATTTATAGGAAATGGACTAATTCTTTGACACAATACGCCAAGCCATCCAAGAAGATACAATGCATTTCTCTTTTTATTAAATGAAATGAATATTTGTCATCTAAAACAGACAGTACTAGATGGTGGGTTTGCTGATGAATTGCATTGGGAATTTATTGCGGAAATTATATGTATTTCTATAGTGTCAGAAGACAGAAGCGGGTAGAACAACACAATCACCACCATTTAATTTCAAAAATGATTATAAGGAAATCATAGATTTTTATCATAAACACAGATACAGCAATCCTCAAAACATATTAGCAAATTGAATCCAACAGTGCCTAGAAATGACTGCTCCCCACAATCAAACGAGATTCAAATCAAATGTGCCAAGAGGTTGGTTCAACATCAAATAACTGATTAATGTAAACAACCACATTAATAAACTGAAAAGGAAGAATCATATCTGCACATTAATATAAGAATAAAAAGCATTTGAAAAACATCAAAATGACATGATAATATCTCTCAGAATACAGTGCAACACATTTTAACACAAAAATATTTACAGAAGTATAGCAACTATTGTATTTAATTATGAGAAGTAGTTTTCCCACTGAGATTAGGAAGAAGGCAAGAATGACCCTTCTCACCACGTTTTTCCCCAATATCATGTAGAAAATTCTTCTTAATACAGTATGGGAAGAAAAAAATGTTTATGTATTAGAAAATAAAGAAATACAGGGCTGGAGATTTAGCTCAGTGGTTCCAGCGCCTGCCCCGCAAGCACAAGGTCCTGAGTTCGATCCCGGTAACCACATACAATGCTGGGCGTGGTGGCTCACGCCTGTAATCCCAGCACTTTGGAGGCAGAGGCAGGAGGATTGCTGAATTCAAGGCTTGCTTGGGCTACATAGTGAGCTCAGAGACAGCCTGAACTACAAAGTGAGACCCTGTCTCAAAAAAAAAAAAGAATAAAGAAATACAGACCTTTTTTTGGTAGATAATAAGACTTGTTTATAACCCAAACATGAAGGGGCTGATAAATAAATTTTAGGGAAAGGGTAATTTTAGCAAGAATACCAGATACCATAGTAATATACAAAAAAAATCAGTTACTTTCCTATGTACCAGAAGAAGAAAAATTTGAAATGCAGATTATCACTCACATGAGAAACTCACAAAATAAAATACTTAAATACAAACATAATAAAACATACATTAAATCTGTATGAGAGAAAGTACAAAATTCTAGTAAAAAAAGTCAAGAATGGAGATACTCCACATTCATAGAAAGGAACAGTTGATAATGTCAAAAAGACAATTTTTCTCTGTTTGATATAAGAGTAAGGTTAGTCACAAAATCTCAAGAAGTTATTTTGTTGAAATTGAGAAGTTGATTCTACGATTACATGGAAAGTCAAAACATCCAGAACAGCAACTCAGTATTGAAGAATGAAGTTGAAGAATTGATGTTACTCAATTTGAAGATTTAGAATAAAGGTATAATATTTATGACAGTGTCTTCTTGGTTAATGAATAGACCAATTCACTAGTGGTACAAAATAGAGAAGCCAGAGTTAGATTCACATAAATACAGTCAGTTGACCTTTGATTAAGAAACAAAAGCAATACAATGACAATTTTTTTCACCTGAGTATTCACATGGAAAAACAAAACACCAAGACACAGACCTTATTTCCTCCACAAAATTAACTCAAGATGGATCACCGATCAAAATGCAAAACACAAAACTATAAAACACCTGTAGCATAGGGTAAAAAAAAAGATCCTCCATGACCTCAGTTATAGCAATGTATTTTAAATATAATACATTAGTCTATTAAAGAAAGAAATAAGTTGAAGATTGTTAAAATTAGACAATACTCTAACAGACAGTGTTGACAGAATTGAAAGATAATTTTCACACTAGGAGAAAATATTTATAAAAAATCATTCAATAAGGCAACGTTAATCAAAATATTTGAGTACTTAAAACAACAATAAACAACTGAATTTTTAAAAATCAAATAAAACACACCTCAGCAAAGGACTTACACATAGTATCATTTAAGGATACAAAGAGGTGCTTTAATTTATAATTCTCCAGGAGAATGAAAATTAAAAATTAGATCTACAAAAATCACCAAAACTCGTAACACTAACAATATCAAATGTTGTTGAAGATGTAGAGTAGCATTCATTCATTCATTCATTCATTCATTGCTGACAGGGATAGAAACTGACACAGTCACTCTGGAATACATGTTCCCAGTTTCTAATAACATACTCTAGCTTTACAAGTTCACAACAGGGCCCTTAGTATTTGTCCAAGTAGTATAAAAACTTATTTCCATACAAAATATATACATAGATGCTTATAGCAGCTGCAGTCACAATTACCAAAATTTGAAAACAATCAAATTAAATAATTGAGTGTAGAAATAAACTGATACATTCAGAAATTAGAATATGACCCAGCAGTAAAAGGAACCATGAGGCAATGAAAAGACATGGAGTAAACTTAAATTCATATTAGTAAGAGCAAAAAGTTTATTGGAAAATAATGTATACTGTATAATTTCAACTGTGTAACATTCTGAAAAACATAAAACTATGAATACAAAAATGATGTCAGCAGTTGTCAGAGAGTGCTGGTGTAGGTTAAATAAGTAGAGTACAGATTTTAGGGTAGTCACAACATAATATAATGCTATGTACAAGTCATTGTATATTTGCTCACACACATAAAATGTGCAACACTGAGACTAAACAATAATGTAATCTGTAGACGGAATGATAGGGTCATTAGGATTATGAATATAGCATTTGTTGGAAGACATTCCTAAAGGAAGAAACTGCATGTGTTTGAATACAGTATCTATGGTGAATTTCTGTATCATCCTCTGAAGACTGAATACTAAATCATCCTTACCTATCATTCTATATCTCTATATCTCCACTGAAGCTTTACTGACCTGAATTTGAATCTTTTGAAAACTCTCACTAGTTAGTTAATTTAGATGAAGGATTACAGTTTCTGTACCTCAGCTTCTTCATTTGTAAAAAAGAGATTAAACTTTCTGAAACATTTGGGATATTAAATACTTAAAAAGCATTCAAAGCTTAGAATATCATAAGATAGTTTTTATTGTTGCTATTATGTTGATATGTTTGAAAGTGAGATGTTAGTAATCTTTGGTCCTTAAACAAATAAATTGAATGAAACCAAATGGATGGATCAATACCAAGCCTCATGTTGAGTCATTCAATAAATTTTCCCTTTTTCCTTATGCAAATATCTCAATTCTTGTCACTTTTCCATTTAATATTATTTTATGACTTCATATTTTACATATTCCTCCACATGTAAATCAAATGTGTCACCTTCCTGGCCAGCTCATCTCTCCTTTCAGTTCTCCTGTTTTTCTCAATGACATCTCATGTTTGTGTGTCTTGAAAATATTAAAATCATATCCATTCTTATATTCTCTTCCTTGGTTTTATGCACTTGGTCCTTAGTCCTTTAATTCTTACCATTTTCTCTATTTTTTGGGAAACACTTTTAAATTTATCCACTGAAAATAAAAACAATAGCTAATAACTCACTAATTAAAAGTCCTCACATAATATTACTGAGAGTTACATTTTCAAATAAAGGTAAAGATTGAGTGGGCCGGAAATTTAGCTCAGTGGTTCCAGCGCCTGCCTCACAAGTGCAAGGTCCTGAGTTCGATCCCAGTAACCACATAGAATGCTGGGCATGGTAACTTACGCCCACCAGCAATCAATACCACATACCACAGTGGCAGCCGTGGTGGCTCACGCCTGTAATTCCAGCACTCCGGAGGCAGAGACAGGAGGATTGCTGAGTTTGAGGCTTGCCTGGGCTACATAGTGAGCTCAGGGCCAGCCTGAACTACAAAGCAAGACCCTGTCTCAAAAAAACAAAAAAGTAAAGATTGAGAACGATTTTTGGAGTAAGATATACTAAAACATTGGAGTGTGTTGTTTTTTTTTGAAACAAGGTTTTGCTTTGTAGTTTGCTCAAATGTTGCTCTGATATCAGTGCCAAATGCTTTCAAACACTTCCATATAAATCTTTAAAGAAGCAAAATACCTAACCTTTGTGCAGACTTTCTCAATTGCCTTGAAAAGCACTGTAATATAGGAGACAAAAAAGCACATTACTTAAAAGACAAAAATGTATAGCACATAGGGGGAAATTGGAAGGAAATCTTCAAATGAGAAGGGGAACAAGTGAGAGGGAAAGGAAAGAAGGGAAAAGAAACAGAAAATAGAAGAAAAAATGGAAACGAAGCTATGACAAAGGAGGGGAAGAAGTGTTGAAAGGAGAGAAAAGGGGAAAAATGATGCAATATATATCACGTAAACCTAAATTCCCTATGATAAATGTTATTATTGTCTATATCTAAAATGTACCAATAAATACTGTTTCAAAAAAGAAAAAAAATAAGAGAAGGAAAAATCATATCACTTTATATATGAACATTTGAATTTTCATCTCAACATGTTAACTTTCTGTCTCTGTACCAAAATACCTGCAATAAAAGCAAGCAGGACTGGGCTGGAGATTTAGCTCAGTGGTTCCAGTGCCTGCCTTGCAAGTGCAAGGTCCTGAGTTCGATCCCTGGTAACCACATACAATGCTGGGCGTGGTGACTCACGCCTGCAATCCCAGCACTTGGGAGGCTGAGGCAGGATTGCTGAGTTCCAGGCTTGCCTAGGCTACATAGTGAGCTCAGGGCCAGCCTGAACTACAAAGCGAGACCCTGTGTCAAAAAAAAAAAAAAAGAGAGACTGGTCAGAAGTGAAATGGATATTTATTTTCTGGAAAAATTAGCACCATTAAAAAGGAAGCCAAACACTGCAACAGACAACAGAGAGCATTACTTGAGGGAATCTCAGAAATTATCCAGACTCCACCAAGTACAGCCTTCATGGCATAAAGGGTAAACTCTTTTGAAAGACTTTGCTTTCAAAATAAAGTCTTAAGATATTTTGTTCACTGAGGAACATAGTTTTAGTTACTTTCTTAGTAGCTTAGACAAAATATCTATACAAACAAGTTAAGGGAGAAAGGTTTATTTTGACTCACAGTACGTATAGGTTTTGGTCTATAGTCAGCTGGCTCTTTGGCAGGGAATCATGGCACTGGGTCATGGCAGGGGAGAATCAGCTGAGGCAGTGTTAGCAAGATGGAGAAAGAGATCAAGGAGATGCAAGAGATGTAACCTCACACCTCAAGCAATCTATTTCCTCCTACCAGGCTTCCTCTCTTAACACCATATTTGGTCATAAACTCATCAGTGGACTAATTAACTGGTGAGTATCATGTCTCCATGATCCGATCACCTCCCCAAAGCCCCGCCCATGAGTACCCAAGGTTTTGAAGTGGAGCACCTATATATAAACCATAACAACCACCTAGGAAAGTGTTTCCCTGAGTTTAGCCATCTGGGCACTGAAAGGCCACTATAGCCATGATCCAGCAGGATCCAGCTGCTGCTTTGGTCAGCAACAGATTTTGACAATATTTACATACTACTTATTTTATAAATATACATATAAGTGTGTAGGGGTAATCGAGACTTTCATTTGGATTTCAGAGCAAGGTCTAAGAAGCTAAACAGTACATTTGTAAGAAGGTCATAGTCCTACCGGAAGACCCTGAAATGGTGATGAATGAAGTTGTGAAAAGAATGTCAAAGATGACATAGAGACCTGGGCATCTAAGTAACATGGACTTGCCCAGGAAAGTGGCAGGCAGTACATACAATCAATCTAAGAGGAAAGCATTGTGGTTTGTAATCTGCAAGGCTAACCATACCATTGGAAGCTCATACCTTACCAGCATGCACACCAGATGGTATACAGGGAGCTGTAGGACTTAATGCTTGCTATTCTTGGCCTCCATTTTACTTTGATCTGTTTCCTTTGTATGTTTTAATCTTCCATTTTGGAATGAAAATATTTGCTCTCTGTCATTATATGTTGAAAATATTTATATTTCTCTTTAATTTTTATAGACTCTCACAAATAAGACTCATTGGAGAGGGATTCACCATAGCTGAATGGAGGAATCCTGTTGGACCTACTCAGACAGAAATCAGTTTAAAACACAAGTAAGTGAAAGGAAGGAAGGATATAAATCCTTATGCCAAAATCAGTCTGAAATAAGAGTCTAGTAGACCAAATAGAACATAACCACTGGACTTCATAAAAGAGTTCATCAGTGCAATACTGGGAAGTCCCCAAGGAACAGACAGACTGAAAAAGTGTGACTGAAGCTGTACAGGACAGATTTAAGAAAAATGGCCTCTGAACTCTACTGCTTTCCTTCACAAAAAAAGACACTATAGCCTGGCAGAATATTTCACTTGCAAAGAGAATTGGTGACCAGAAATAATCTGATTGCTACCAGAGGGATAGATTGTGAGCCCCCCTTTTTAAAAAGTTTTTCCTCTATCTAGTGACCGTATTTTTAAGGAATGCAGTGCTGTAGAGGCAGGGAAAAGAATGACAATTAATGGCTTGCAAGATGGAGACAGATATGTGTGTGTGGGGGGGATTAAACATCCCTAACGGGCACCTAACTCAATGGAGAGAAGATTGAAGCTGAGCCTACCAGCCTTGGACTATTTTAACAGCAATGACAACACCCACACCCTAGGCCTCCCAACCTGAGACCATCAGTGGACCAGTAAAGAGAAATTCCGGTAAGGGAGAGACAGAAGAGCCTGTGAACGTGGGACTAAGAGCAGCTCGGGACTGTATCTGAGGTAAGGAGGCTTGGGGGTCATCCAAAAAACTGCTGGCTGGAGTCCAGCCCCAGCTCCCACAAGATCAAACCCCTACTCTCGACTTGGTGGGGGTACCCAGCATATTTTTAGGGTACCATCTGCGTTAAACATTACCATAGAACTGGAGAGTGCAGTGAATTTTTTTTTCTGTTGGTTTGTTTCCTTTTTTTGATCTTTGTTTAGGCTTTCATTTTTATTTTGTTCTATTCATCTTGTTTCTCATTTTTCTCAATTATTTCTCAAGCTTATGATATTTTATAGCAAGTGAAAATTGTCTCTTGTCTTCCTGGTTCATTTTAATAATCTTTTGCTTTACACTTCAGTTAGTAACATAGCTGGACACAAAGTGAATGTTCTAAAAACAGGAGCATCACTGTACACAAACTCACCAAGAGAGAAATTAGGGAAACAACACATTAGCATTAGCATAAAAGAATGAAACACTTAGAAGCTAATTTCATAAAGAAAATGAAAGGTCTTTTCATTGAAAATTGCACTAATCTGAAAGCAGAGATTGAAAAGCCTACCAGAAAATGGAAAGATAACCTTTGTTAGTGGGTAGGAAGAACTGGCATAATGAAAATAGCCATACTCCCAAAACTGTTATACGGATTTAACAAATTCCAATTAAAAAAAATTTGTACCACAGTGGTTAACATTTTAATTGACATTTATCAGTACATTTTATATACACATTATGATCACATTCAACATTGAGAATTTGTACCTGTACATCATTGTTCCCTTTCCCTCCCTTTCCTACAACCCCACCCCTATATACACAAGCTTTGTTTCCTTATTATATATTTATATATTTATATATATATATATATATATTTTTTTTTTTTTTTTGTGCTTTTTGAGACAGGGTCTCGCTTTGTAGTTCAGGCTGGCCCTGAGCTCACTATGGTGCCCAGGCAAGCTGCCGCGAACTCAGCAATCCTCCTGTCTCTGCCTCCTGAGTGCTAGGATTACAGACGTGAGCCACCACGTCCGGCATTGTGGTATGTGGCGTTGATGGTTGGTGAGCGTGTCTCCACGCCCAGCATTACATGTGGTTACCAGGGATCGAACTCAGGACCTTGCGCTTGTGAGGCAGGCATTGGAACCACTGAGCTAACCCTCCGGCCCTCCTTTTTATTATATTTTTTTGCTGTCAAATTATTTCTAGAAATTTTGATTTACAGTTTCAAGCACTTTGGAACTTATTAAGACTTTAGCAAATCCTGGAAGTAGATTAATGCACTTTCCATGACAAAATGCATATACTCTTTTAGGTTCTCAGGGTGGAATGTGCTTTTTGCTTTAATCTAAAATATTCCTTAAAAATCTCATGTATTCAAAGATGAAACTTTTGGAAGCTGATTGAATAGAAAAGATGCCAAACGACTTGATAAATGCACTTATGCATTAATAACTAAGCATGTTGTTAGTAGGTGGGGTTGGTCTGGAAAGGCAGGTTGCTGCAGGCATCATATTAAAGAGCCAAATCTTTTTTTTTATAAATTGAATTCTTTATTGGTACAATTTATAGACTTCTCAAAATCATGTATAACATTGGGGGAATTTGTACCAGTATATGATACAAGTTAATTCTCATTTTTACCCATATCCCTACCCAACCACACATCCTTACCCCCTTTATACATGCTCTTTTATTTTCTTTCTGTATCATATTTATTCTTTCCCCTCATCACATTCCCACACCAAGTTTCCTATAGAAATTTTCCACTCTATAAAAGCTGTCATACTTTCTAAAGCTCATTTGCATCTACAGGTGTTCATGCCAAAGAGAAGATCTGGTAATTGCCTATCTGTGATCTATTGATTTCACTTATTAGTATATCCTCCAGGTGTCTCCATTTGCACCTAAATGGATCGATCTTGTCATTCTTTATGGCAGAGTAATACTCCATTTTATAAAAAAAAAAAACAATCTTCTAATCTTGTTCTTGCTACTTTGTTTGTTGCTTCCTGCCTGCACTGGGGAGCCATGACCCTAAAGCTTCCATCTTCTGTACCCCTCCACCATTATATTTCTAGCATGCCACTAGTTAAACATGGACTAAACTCTTTGAAACTGTAAGCCAAGAGAGATCCTTTTTTCTTTAATTTGTGGGTGTGTTGTTTCATTCCAGGAACAGAAAAAAAAAATGATTAGTGAAGTTTTGTGTGCTCTTTACGTTGTTTGGAGAGCCATGATTTCATGAACAGGGACTTCAGATATGAACATGAACGGAGACCACTGTGATCTGGGAATCCAAGCATGGAACAGCTCTATGATGTGCATGAAGATGTGCCTAAACAAAAGCCTGGCAGGCGGTGAAAAGTCCTCCACCTTTCTGTGAGAGACTGGATTCAACAAAATGTGTAGTAGGGCAGAGTAAAGATAGCTCTTTGCTGTTCAAACACAATTTAGTAATAGGTCTGTTGCTATTGCAATATGAAAATCTCCAGGGATTATTGAAACAAATGTGCTGACTAGAGATATACAGTCACTGAAAAGTGAAATATTAAATTTCAAGCAAATAAAACAAATAATCCACCTAGAAGTAATGAAATAAAAGCATATTTGGAAGAGCTGGTTATTTTATAAATGTGATCTTAAGAGTTATTCAAGTACACATACCTTATACATAGTAAAGTATATTGTAACTTGCAGATAATCTCAACAATATTATTGTTGCAAATTTCTGACAGAAATTTGTATGTATTTATATTTATGTATATAAATAAATGTATTTTGCTATCTGCAGGCATATATACCTCAAATCAAAATTCAAATGAACTTATTGAACAATGTAAAGATGTGCTTTAAGAAAGAGCTGCCTTGTCTATCTTTTCAATTAAATTTTTCATCCTAGGAAGTAGAAACATATGTTCAATAACCAAAGTGTTGAAGTAAAGTGTTTGAAATAATTATCTCTTCATGTTACCACCCAAATCAACAGTAAACTCCCTCTCCTCTTCAGTGCAGCATTTCATTTGATAATTTGCAGCTGTATGCTAATTGCATGGGGAGCTCTTGATTTCCTGAGTATGCTAATTTAAAGTTCTGTTGAGTGGGTGACTTTGTTTCATGGAAGCCTGAAATATCAGCCATATAGAATTTGCAGTAAAGCTAATTTTGCCCTCAGTTCCTGGGGAAGAGCAAACTGAACGCCTTTGTTAATAGTGGCTCATACTACAGAGGAAAGTTGTTAGGATTTTGAGCCACTTGAGCAGTGGTTAAAAGATGAGAAATTGAACTCCTGTGAGATTGGGACCCCTCTCACGAATGGGTGAACCTGAATGAAAGGGAAAGAGGAGAGCCAAACAGCGTTCTGCAGCCCTGAATTAACATTTGGCTCAGCTGGACTAAGTATCAACTGTATTAAGTGTTTTGAAAAATGCTTCAATTATACGAGGACAGGTAAATGCCAGTGGAGCACTTAAAGGAAAAATACGGCATCAGGGACACTTTCCAGATGACTAGCAGACTGCCATGGACAAGCTGACATCAAAGGTAGAAGTGGATTACAAAGCTCTTTTAACTGTATCTTCCAAATGTTTGCTTTAGATTTCTCTTTGTAGACCTGACTTCAGCTTTTACTTCTGTACTGTTCTTAAACAGAAGGCCAGGTACAAGCACAGAATAATACTCACTGAGTAATCTCTCCTTTAGGAGGTTCAGTCCTAGAATTCATCATTGGAAATGGCATAATGTCTTACCGAATGACGATGTAGGAAAGTAGGTATTGTCTCAACACAGAATGAAAGCTACTTGAAAAACTGAAATACATATTTATTTTCTTTTATGTTTTCTTCTTCCTGATATATTGACACAGGTTTTAATGATAGTAAACTATATTTCTAATTATATAAATATGTGGGTATGTGGTTGTGTGTGTGAAAACACAAATATGTTTTAAATACCATTTTTATTTGTCTTTTCTCATTGCTGAGACAAAATACCTGATACTGTAAATTGAAGAAGGAAAGATGCATTTCACCTCACAGTTTGTAGAGGTTTAAGCCCATAGTCATCTTATTTCAAGGCAGGGTAGGATGGCAGAGGGACAAGGTCATAAAGAAACATTTCATGGCATCACGGGCAGAAAGCAAAAGTCAGCAAGCAGCAGCTGCAGCAGCCCTGCTTTCCTCCTCCCCCTTCGTATTCCTGCTAGACTATAATCCCATTGATTGTTGCCACCCACATGCAGGATGGGGCTTCCATTATCTACACTCATAACTCTGCTGATTCGAAGTCAGTGGACTAATTGGGTATCACACACTTAAAATCCCAGTATCCATGCCCTTGTTCCAGCCAGCTCCAAAGAGCTCCACTTACTTGGTGAATGAAACTGGGGGAACATGTAGGCATAAACTATAGCAAATTTCCATGTTAAGAAAAATATCAGAGTCATAAAAGAATTAAAATAATTTCTAGGAGGTAACTAGGTAAATGTGAGTTTTGAAAACAACTATTTTTTCCTAAGATCTACATATTTGGTTACTATTATTCTTTATTACTTTATTAATCATTTTGTTCTAACACACACATATTCAAATGACTTAAAATGAATGACAGTTTCCCACCTACCTTGATGTCCTCCTATATGACATACAAACATTAGAAAGACAGGGGAAGTTTGTTGCAGAAGCTTTGTACAGTAGTATATATTATCTTTGTCTGGGTATGTAAGAATTAAAATGCAAGCATAATATATGTCATGTGGGCTAAAGAAAGTTTTTAGAAGACTTGTGAAAATCTTGCTAACAAAATCAAAACATGTTTCATTTCTTGGAGAGACTTCAGCACTGAATTTTAAAATTTTATTTCATCAACATTAATAAAAACTGTATCTGAAGTTCTCTTCACACAAATTATAAAAGTTAAGGGCATACTTTTATAATATCTTAATAAGGGAAGCATAACTATCTGTAAGGCACCATTTTTTTAATGAAAAGAAAAACAAATTAACAGGTTTCTTTCTTCTTTTTCAGTATTTCCTAAATCTGCTTTGTTGTAGTTGACAGTATTAGGTTGATTTATTTGGAATTAAAAAAATAAGAGGGACAAAATTATATGGGGCAAATAGTGCTTCAGAAAACACAAGTAATTTAATTTAATAATGAGGAAAACTCTTGCCATATTAATTATAAATAAATATCAATCTAAGGTGATGTAAATATAAATTGATTTGATACTGACAGAACTTCAAAATTGAGGTTAAAAAACAATACCAATATATGTTTACAGAAATAACAATAATTGCATTATATGCTCCACTGTCACTTTGGTATAGCTGTTTCTGTAGTACAAGCATTGTATTTACATTTTACTTTAAGATCAAAGGCAAAAAATCCTTCTGCTTTAATGGGGAATTTAAAATTTATCAAAAATTAAGTGGTCTATGTCTCCTTCAATAAATAAACATTTTCATAGTTATTACTATGAGGAATACTGTAAAATCTACAAGGATATACTGATATGCCATTTTTTTCATTTGTTCAATAACACAAATAGAAGTAGTGTGATAAGGCATTTTTGGTTTTGATTTTTTTTTTTTTTGAGACAGGGTCTCACTCTGTAGTTCAGGCTGGCCCTGAGCTCACTATGTAGCCCAGGCAAGCCTTGAACTCAGCAATCCTCCTGTCTCTGCCTCCTGAGTGCTGCGATTACAGGCATGAGCCACCACGCCCAGCTGTTTTGTTTTGATTTTATAAGCATGCACTACCACATTGTGATAACTGGTTTGAGAATGGTGAGAGATCAATAGGGGTGATCTTGAAGATTCAGAGAAGATTTCCTAAGGAAGCAATATGTGCAAGTTAAGGTTAAAGTTTAAAAAGAATTAGTTAAATAAGAAAAGGAAGCTGGCCATAGTGGTGATGATGTTTGATTCCAGTATTGTGGCTGAGACAAAACAATCCAAAGCTTCATCTCTGTCTAGACCATACAGCAACTTAATCAGAGCTTATCGTAAAAATATTTTTAAAAATTATAAAGATGTAGGTCAGGGTGATAACCCTGTATTCAATTTCCACTGGTGAAAAAGTAAAAGTAGAAAAATGTTGAAAATAAAGGAGAAGTAGAACTGAAGTGAGAGGGAGGAACTTACCCACAGAATGCACTCCCCCAATTCCACGCCCAGGGCCACTGTGAGCCCACATTGGTGTCTTCCATTGACTCTAGGAGGCATAGGTACTGACCAACAAGCTGTGTCTGACTGTGGACCAACTCAACACCCTGGAAGAGCAGATAAGCCTCAGAAAGTCGGCAGGTTCACTGAGAAATAAGGAACCTCATCAGCAGTACTGACTGAAGAAAATCTCATGGCTCTTGTGAACTAAAATAATCTCATAGAGCTTTACTCCAAAAGTGATTCATTTACAGCAGACTTGGGAAAAGAAGAGAGCATTGCAAGGCCTGCCACAGGGCGACAGAGTACTTATTCAGGCTCCACTTTGTGAAGCGGTGAACACAGAGCCAGAGAACAACTACAGAACGACTCAGTTTCAGGTTTTTAAATTTTTGTTTGTGGTACCAGGGGACAAGTTCAGGCCCTTGTGCTTGCAAGGTAGGTGCACTGCCAATGAGCTGAACCCCAGCCTACATCCGTATTTCTAATGTCACTCTTTCACCATGAGAGATAACCCTGGGAGAAAGCCGGAGGAAGGGTGAAGACTAGACATAGACTCTCAGAGAAGTTTAAGCTCAACACAGCAAAGACACAGACTTGACCTGTGGGTGAGAAACCAGACCTGAAAAGTGACTCTCAGAAGAGTCTAAGTCTGACAGTGTCATTAAATCCACCTGTTTGTTTGAACTACTGCTCTCCTGCCTTCATCCAATGGAGATCAAAGGGTGACACCAACATAAAGAAGGACAGGTCTTGGCACAAATAGTTTCCACAGTCCGTGGTATATGGATGAGGGTTCCCCTTAGCATGGAGGGCACTAATGA
>PVIC010006795.1:25729-53238 GCA_004025085.1 Thryonomys swinderianus
TCTAGACTCAATATTTTCTTTTTCTCCTTTTCCTTCATTAAATTTTGGAGAATTTTTCTTTTTTCCCTCCTTTTAACTTTTTTCCTTCTTTTCCTTTTTTCCCTCTATTTTTTCTCTATTTTTCCTGTTTTCTTTTCTACTACTGTTATCTATTGAGATATCACAATGGGTGAAATACACCCATTCTGTACTTTTCTAATCAAATTCTGTACTTTAATAATAGTAACTGGCTGTGCATTTGGTAGCTGGTCCAAGGTGTATATAGGAAGCAATCTTTTGTTCACCCACTTGATATGATAAACAATAAGGTATGTGAACATGTGCAAATGTCAAATCAAAATGTTTGCCCATATAATGCTCTATGTAACATTCTTGTTTATGTTTCCCTTGGCATCATGGAAATACCTACACTGTATCTAAACATGTAATTTACCATAGGGGAATCTGGAGATAATGTATAGTAGCTATTTCTGGGGAAATCAGAAACCCATCTGTGCACTAATCCACTTGGCAGACAAATGGCAAGGTGTATACAGGCATTCCAAAGCAACAATGGGTGAATTTTTCTTGAAATATCCATTGTTAAATATCTGAGCATTTAGGATTTTTTTTGTTCGTTTTTTAAGATTTCCTTTGATTTTTCTTGCAGAAGTAGCCCAATTGAGTATGATGACGTATAACAGTCCAAATTGACAAGTTTAAAAGGAAGGAAAAAGTCAACAGATGACTCATTCATGGGTGATGATGATGATGATGATTATGATGATGACCACGATGATGGCTTTGACAGTGGCCATTTGAGTCAAAGTTCCTGTGACAATGAAATGGTCCAAGAATACACATACTGGGAGTGAAAACTTCATTCAGTTGAGGACATAAAAGAGTAATCTGAGTACATATTTGATCTGTCAAAAGGGTACAAAATGGGGTGATCTGATGCTAGAACTAGGCCCAAAAATATAGTAAGGATCTTGGCAGAGTTAAAGCCTACTGGATGAATCCCAGTATGACAATTCATTGTTGGAATTTTAGTAGACTGAATGCTACAAAATTTTGAGAAATATACAACTGATGAAACACAGGTAAAATATTCTATATGCACTGATAGTCATACTCAAAAATGTGTTTATTATGACACCTCACTAGCTGAACTGAACGCATTCATAGAACTGCTGCTCTTCTTGGGACTTTTTCATGGCAGTTTTAGAAATGTGAAAGACTTAGAAGAAGTGATAGATATGGGCTTGAAATTGTAAGATAACAATGATACATTGGGATATTTGAAGTAAGACATTTCAGAATTGTCAGGTTTGATAACAAAAACAAGAAAGATGAACTGATAACCATTCATTTTGTGAAAACTTTATGTATAAATGTCAAGTAATTTATACACCATCTGAATACATAACTATTGATGAACATCTTGTAACTTTCCATGGTCACCATAGCATTAGCAGTATATTCCAACAAAACCCCTTCAAAATAAAGCATAAAAATATGTTACCTGGTAGAAGTAAAAGCATAATATACTTTAAATTTAGAAATTTATGCTGGAACTCAGCCACATGACCTTATTTGTACAGTAGTAACCCACTGCTCCTAATTCTCAAACTAATCAGAATATGATATTTGACAATGGTGCACCAGTTTCTGATTATGCTAACAGAACAAAAATTGATCAGTATATAAGCTGCATGCAAGAACAAAGAAGGAATTCCTAATGAAATGTTGTAATTTCGAAGCATAGAATTGTAAAGTACAATCTTTGGATATAAAATTGGCCTCATAGACAGCAAAGAAAAACATGATGGCAGGATTGAGTGTGACAAGATTAAATATGGAGATGGTAATTTTTTACAACAAAACCAAAGGCAGAGTAGATGTTGTTGATGAGTTATGAAGCAACTATAATATCACTTGAAAAACAAAACATTGGCCAATGGTTGTTGTATTTTACTCAATATTAAATATGTGTAGCATAAACAGTTTCATAGATTACAGAGAAAATAATAAGCGAAAAACATCATGGAGAAATTGTCTTAGAGGATTGGGACTGCAAGTGATACAAAATAATTTACAACAGAAGCAGGACAAAATGTTTCTTCCCAGGGAACTGTATAAAATTATTCTAGAGCACACTGGTGAGCTGACAGGTTAATGGGCTGGTGAAACATAACAAAGACCTCCTATGACAACAGTAAAACCAAGAAGATGCCAACTGTGCCCTAAAACATTGTCAGGAAAACAAAACATATATGATATAAATGTAAATGATACTTGTGTATATGCACAAATAATACATTAGGACTTCCTTGTGTGTGAAGTAAAGATATTTTCTGTGGTAGAGTTTTGTTTCTACTTTCATTGTAGTTAAGATACATTTTTATTTCTGATGTTATCTTTAAGATTTTGTAAGCTAAAAAATGTTGCAAATGTTTTGTAACCTGAAGTGAAAATGTTGATGTCCATCCCAAGCGCTCATTATATATTTGATACAATGTTATTTTCCTAGTAAACTCACATTGTATTATATAGTAAGACACCATTAGCTCAAATTGTACACTACAGTTAGAAAAAAAAAGAAGAAAGGTGACAAAAATGTTCTGCCACACAGGAAATGAAAGCAAAGCACATTTTTGTTAGTGTAAATGAAACATGTATGGAATGTGAAGTTGTCATGTGAAGACTGCCTTGGGTATAATAATTGAAGGAAAGATTATTTTTGTTTTAGAGCTCTATTGGTATTTTCATTATAGCTCCTGTAAGAATTTATTTGTTGTTATTTTCTACATTTTGTAAACAAATACCTGATGTTGAAAATGTTTATTCCAAACATGCAATATATAGGATTAAATATTTTATTTAATTGATATTTTATGTTCCTATTTACCACACATTGTATAATACAAGAAAACCTCCTGATAAAACAACAGACAAGTGAGGAATCAAGTATGTGCTGCAAACAGGACAGGAAAACAAAGAACAATTGCTATCAGTTTAAGCAATACATTTGTATGACACATGCTGTTTTCATGTCTGAAGACTGCCTTAAATGTGATAATTGAAGTAAATAATTTTTGTAGAGTTCTATTGGTATTTTCATTGTACCTCTTTAGGCATTTGTTATTTTTCAAACTTTGTAAAGAAAAATGTTAATGTTAAAAATACTAATGCTTATTAGTAAATTCATAAATGTAAAAAATCCAGAGAGTCTTCTTGGGTCCTAGGCATCTGAAGTGAACAGACATAAAGATGTTCACATCACTGGTCATTCAAGAGATGCCAATGAGAACAACACTGAGATTCCATCTCACTCCACAAAGAATGACTGCTATCAAAAAATCAATCAACAAAAAATGCCAGCAGAGCTGTGGGAAGAAAGGCACCCTTTCCCACTACTGGTGGGAATGTAGACTGGTGCAACTACTGTGGAGATTCCTCAAAAAAAAAAAAAAAAAAGGATCCCTCAAAAAAAAGTAGGCTTAAAGGTTTCATTTGAACCTGCTTTTCCCCTACTGAAGATATACATGAAAGTATTAAAAGATTCATATCACACCAACATATGTGCTCTCATGTTCATAGCAGACCCAAAAAGATTGTGTGTGTGTGTGTGTGTAATGGAGTAGAAATATATGATAAGTTTGAGTCATTTATACTGAAATGGACATACCTTGAGGACACACTAGTAAGTGAAATAAATAGGTAACAGATATGTAAATGCCATATCATTTCTCTAGCATGAGAAACTGAAGGTGTAAATGAGTTTCAAAATCTATGCTAGGTGTTCTGAAAAAGGAAGAAAATGTTCAAAGAAAAAGGAAATAGGGGAGGTAGGGGAAAGTATAGAAAGAAAAAAATTTGATGTTTTGTAAAAACAAGAAAAAGGAAACAAAGCTTATCTGATAGTGGGCTGGGGAATTGTAGGGAAGGCAAGAGAATGGGAAAAAATGAGAAGATGCATCATGTACAGGTACAAATTCTCAATATTGAATATGATCAAATATATATATAATGTACCAATAAAAGAAATTAAAATTCAAATCCAATATTTTATTTTTAACATTTATCCTATTAAGTACACATTATTTAATATAGTAAAACTCACAAAGTTAAAAATAGTAATTCATCTAAATAAATCCTTCCAAAAAACCCATGGGTGTTACACACCCACATGATTCTCCTTTAACCCAAAATAGACATGTTGTCCATATTATTAATATTATTTTACTCAATAGAATCTCCTATCTCATTGTTCTCTCCTCATTCTCACCTACAATTCATTAATATTTCTAATTTTAGTTTTCTCAGTTTCCGATTCCCCATCCGCTCTATATTTACTAGTAGAACCATTAAGCATTGTGCATCTTCAGGAACTTAACTCCACCACATGAATAGTTTAAAATAATATATATATAATGGATGGAACTGGACTCTACCATGTCTTCCCTCTTAGATGACATTCACTTCCACTCACTTATGTTGACACACCCTGGGGAACCACTACTAATATGTTCTTGGTATTTATCATTTCTATGAAATTTATGTTTTCATTACATGTTTATGCCATTTTATAATTTTGTAGTCATGTTATTTGTGTTTTTTCTCTGTATAACCTATTTCATTACATTTGTCCCAGTCTTGATACACTCAGCTCTAATATATTCCCTCTGCACATTATTAGAGTGTATGGATTAACCAAAATTATATTTGTTCATCCCTTGTTATGAGTTACACTGATTACATTTAAACCATATATAGACATTGTGGCTAAAATATTTTAAATGCAGTTTTTGTGTTTTATTTTGACTCAAACAGGAGAATCGCGCTTGTAGAAGAGAAAACTCTAGGTAAAAACTGACATACTTCATTTAAAAAAATAAATACTGACATACTTCATTTAAAAAATACTCATTACTTCTGTGTAAATTGCAACTGTACTATGTTCTGGGGGGAAAATAAATGAGACAGAGAGATGGTCTTTTCCCTCATTCAGTACTTATGTATTTATCAAAAAAGTGAAAACAAATCAGTACAATAAAGTGGCAAATAGCAAAATAATTTTTCTTGAGTCAGTTTTCATGTAGGATTGAAACAGTCTTCTTTAAAATGTCCTGAACTGAGTGCTGATGGGTAAGTGCCTATTTTCCAGATGGAGAAAGCACAAAATGCATTCAGACAAGGAAAAGAAGAATGAATAAAACACTGGGATGAGAATTACCATAGTCTGCTGAGAAAAATCATGCCAAACATTCTAGCCTGAGTCAAAACAGTTGGGTTTGATATGATAACATGAAGTGGATATTTTTGACAAGCAAACAATCTAGAAAATGATGTATTTTAATTCTTAAATTGAATAATAGTATGTTTAATATTTAAAATAGTTTTAATCACTGCATAATACAATAATGTTTACCTTTGCTGCAGTGTTTGCTGATTTCCATCTCCCAACCGATCGTTTTCTGGTTAAAAAGTCCAATTCTTCTTTTTAGTTAATAGTCCTTTGGACACCATCATATCTTGATGTCTTATGAGAGTGCAGTACAGTCCAGAAGTGTGTCCTAGTCTTCCTCATGTCCCCAGACAGAGCAGAGCCCCCGGACCTTTGTAGATACTCAGTCAAGTTCTGCTGAAAGCACATAACCATGAAAATGCCTGGAAGCCTGATACTGAGTCATGGTTCTAACAAGGATTCTGAGGACAAATACAGCTGCTATCTCTTGCTAGTGAAGAATTCTTAAAGCTATTTAATCTACCCTCCATGATACACACTCTTGAAAACATACTGTAATTCAAAACTTTTGTAGTCCTAAACTGGTCTTTCAGAAGGCACATTTTTATTTCCAATAAATATAACAATGTATACATTTATCTGAAAGGTGCAGGTCTCACTTTAATAGTATTTTCTGTTTGCTTGTCAGTAGCCCAGTATTTTCATGTCCTCTGTTATAAAGAAATAGTATAAAATAGGTGGAGATTGCTGGATCATGTGCCTCCTCACGTACAACTTCTGGTCTGATATTGTCAATTTTGAGTGTAAATTTAAATACCAGGATGATTAATTTAATGAAAGTATTCAGAAGATAGCATACATTGGTGAAAATAATTGCTAAATTACCATGAAAATAAAAATCATGATAATCAAAGTGTTTGATTCAAATTAAAAAAAAGTTCCAAAACATTTTCTGTCTAATTAAGAAGCACAACAATAGAGCAAAAACATACATTTTAAATTCCAAGAAAGATGGACCAATTCATCAATTATATGATACATTGATATTTTTTGAAATTAGAGAGGGTATAATAATATTTTTTCAAAAAATAAAATGGTTAATGGAATTCTTTTTAAATATGATAAGATGGATTTCTGTGTTAATAGAGGATTTAGTAGTATGTGAAAAAAAAAACTTGAAAAATTGGATAAAATGGAAAAATCATTAGGTTAAAGGGCCCAGAGTGGCTAAGGTAACAAGAGGAAAATGAGCTCAAAATACAGAGGGGAGAAAGCCTATGGGATTAGACAAACATTTTGCAAGTGCTTTGTTGTGATTCATGTCTGACAGTGTGGTATGCTCATGTTGGACAACAGTTCTGACTTCGTTTAAGAAGAAAACTGTCACTATCAGAGAAAGCAACTCATACAGCACTTACAGTACCTGGCTGTTGAAGTGGTGAGGGATGGCCTCAGACACGCGGTCAGCTTCACTCTCAGACATGCACCGAGCTGGGAAGCAGCCTAGGGTGACAGATTGAGCAGCCTTCCCAAACACAGTGAAAAATGTTTGTCAGCCTAATCCTGAGGATAAAAAGATGAGTGACCATAGCTTTGCAAACAGACTGTACTGTCTACCACAGGCTTTAAGTTGGAAATCATGGTGGATATATCTTTGATGCCAAGAGAACAGCCAAGTCATGCTAAATTTACTAAATTGACTGTTCCTCAAACAAGTCATCAATGTAATATTTGTGCCTGGAAGAAAACATGACATCCTAAAACTATAGACTCCATTAGGTCAAAGAAACACTAAAACTAGACTGACTTGGGTTTGGAAATAGGGTTTAAAATACACGATGAATAGTAAAAGATTTAGTGGAAAATTGGACATTGTGCTTTAAATGATGTGAACGTAATGATCAGAATTATAAAAAGGACACCAAGTAAATAGAAGGAAAACAAATCATGGAATTAGAAAGTTCATGAAATTCACAATGTATTAAATATCATTAGACTGAAGGGAGCTAAAGAAAGGTCAGGAAACTTTACCGTAGAACTACAAAAAGTCTAGAAAATAAAGAAAAAAAGAGGAGAATATTATTAGCTATAAAATATTATTAAATGACCTAAAGTACACATCAGAAATCTAGAAGAAGAAAAGATCACACAAGAATAACTATTTGAAGAGGTAGTGGCTGATGATTTTTAGTATAAAAACAGATAGCAAGTTATTGATTAATGAAACTCAATGGTAAAGAGACAACTTTGAAGACAACCAGAAAAAAAGGAAAAAAACCTCACAATTTCTAAAAGAGACCCAAGTCGACATTTAAACAATTACCCATTAATAATTTGATTATTTTATATAGATTGGCCACGTTAGTTCTTCTAATTTAATATACTCACAAGTATTTGCTTTTTTATGTAATTTTAAAATTAGAACTAATTCAACTCATTTACACCTACAGGTTCTCATACCAGAGAAAAGATATGGTATTTACATCTGTGATCTATTTATTTCATTTATTAGTATGTCCTCCAGATGTATCCATTTGCACATAAATAAATGAAACGTCATTATTTATGGCAGAGTAATACTCCATTTTGTTAAAAAAAAAAAAAACAAAAACATCTTCTTTATCCAGTCTTCAGTTGATGGGCATCTGGGTTGTTTCCAAGATTGGGTCATCACACACTGATCTTCTAGGAACATGGGTGCACATATGTCTTTACAATATGAATCTTTTAATTCCTTTGGGGATATTCCTAGCAGGGGAATAGCTATTGGTGGGATTGTAGACTTGGACAACCACTGTGGAGATCAGTGTGGAAATTTCTCACAAGTATTTGTTTTTTAAATTGGCTTGGGTAGTAGATTTATTTGGTCTATGCTGATAACTTTCTTCCTTATATAACATTTCTTATGTAATACAAGGCCTTCAATAAAAGGAATAAAAACCAAAAATATGTTATATGATACAAGATAAAAGGCAAAACAGAGCAAGGAGAACAGCAGAGAACTAAAGAAGTGAGCAAGAGTGTTTACCAAATGGTACAAAATTAAAAAATAAATTATCAGATAATCAATTTAATTCAACAGCTATAATGAAATGCAATTGTCAAAACTCTGATTGCTACTGGCAGTGGATTAGCAGGGCTACTGAATGTTGTGAAGCAGGCACCTGAAGCATTCTTTCTAGGCTATTATTCTTCTAAGTTATACTACTTAAATGCAAGATAGAAAGTAGTATTAGGGGTATAATAAGGAGTATTTGGAAGTGCTATGTGCTGTGTACTGAGTACCAGATTTTAAACTGTAACAGCCATGGTAAACTGGTTGCCACTATGTATTGAATAAAAACAAACAAACACACATGGACACAAGTGAATACACACTCACACACATATGTGCATGCACCAGAAATTGTACTAGGTATTTTCCTGTGCAGACTGCTCAGATATGTGTATTAAATGACATGTAAAACGGTTTTCATGGGATTTTTTTTTTTTTTAGTTCTAGGAATTGAACACAGTCCCCATTGTAAAAAATTTTAATTTGAGAGCTAAGTTACTCATGCTGGGTCAAAATTCTGTCCTCCCTCAGCCTCCCAGAGTCCTGGATACAAACATATACCACTGCACCAGGCAGGGACTTTAGTCTTAATATTAACTTTAATCTTAATAATCATTTTTAATATTAATAGTTCATGTCATTACAAATGAATAAATAACAGTAAATTTCTGTAGGTAATATTCTGAGAAGATTAAGAAACAGTTATCTGCTGCTACCCATAAAAGCCTGGGTAGACTCTGTAAACTTCATTTGTGACTTAAGAGTAGCAGAGTGAATATAATCTACTTATGCTGTAAAGATCTAAAATAAATAAATATTATGTGAGATTCTGAAAGAGCATACATACTGTTTACTTTTAAACATCAATGTTTAGTGAATGGACCACAGTGTGATCTAATAATCAGTGGTTGAAATTCTATTCCTTGATTTGGTGATGGCTCCAGGGAGTGCAATAACTTTCTTAAAATTCTTTGATTTATGTATTCATGGTTGGTCCTGTTGTACTTATATGTGTTACAACTCAATAAAAAGCTTTTAAAGAGTAAAGTTTGCATTGAAATGACTTCAATGTACTAACTACCCCTTAAAGTTGGGACAAAGCTAAGAACACTTTGCTCAATGTTCTGTAATTTATGTGCCAAACAAGATGTAATATATTTGTTTTTACCATTTTGGGTACGCTAAATTCTAAGCTTTATGGTTTACTCTCTTTTACTCAGCAAATAAAACAGAACACCACAGTTTCATTTTTTCTTTTGTAAGCTGTTATTCTATGCATATAAAGAAATGTCTTTTTTTCCCCCTGTACCAGGCAGGAATTGAACTCAGAATATTGTATTTGCAAGGCGGGTCCAACACCACTCAGTTAGATCCCTAGCCCAGAAATGACTGTCTTGTTCACTAAAAATTTATTAATCACCAGTTTAGGCTGTTTGTAGCTCACTGAGTTTCATTGGTTTTTAGCTTTCACATATTTTTCTGGAAATTTTCTTTGATGTTTTACTTGTCAGGTCTGAGATCTATCACGGTACTGCCCCTCCTCTCTTTAGTGAACATTGCCCTCCTGTAACAAATATGACTACTGACTGTCAAAATTAATTCCCTGGCCTCAAAACTCCAACTATGTCATGTACTAGCTTTGGGTCCTTGTAAGAATAATAAATGAGTTTGAAAATGTATGATAGGTATTGTGAAATGGGAAGGATACGTTCAAAGGGAAATGGAAAGAAAGGGTAAGTAAAGAAAGATAGAAAAAATTGAAGGTAAAAAAGGAAGTAAAAGTGCCGGGTGTGGTGGCTCACGCCTGTAGTCCCAGCACTCGGGAGGCAGAGACAGGAGGATTGCTGAGTTCAAGGCTTGCCTGAGCTACATAGTGAGCTCAGAGCCAGCCTGAACTACAAAGCGAGACCCTGTGTCAAAAAAAAGGAAGTAAAGCCTATGTTTCTAGGGAACAGTGGATTGTAGGGAGGGTAAGGGAATAGGAAAAAATGAGAATTAAGATTCGTCATGTACTGGTACAAATTCTCAATGTTGACTGTGATCATAATGTATATATAAAATGTACCAATAAAATCATCTTTTTACTTAATAATTTTAATACCTGATATAAAAGAATTTAAAGCATTCATTAGCATTCTGAGAGCAGTGTTCATCATCTTGTAAATGTTAGCTATTATTACTAACTGTGGCACATTCGAATAGTTCACAGAGCAGCGACCGTGAGTTGTTTATGAGAATATTCATTACTTTGATGATCTTCAAACTTTCAGACAGAGCTAATTTTTCTTGGGAAGCTGTGGGTGTATTTTCTGTAAGACAGAGAAGTTGTTTTTTGCTTAATTCTTCAGCCATAAGGTGCTCACAGATGCCTAATTAGTGGCAGGAGTCACGAAGGACATGCTTGGTGGAATTTCTATAAAAATACCACATTTTCCTGAGCAATTCAAACTTTTAAACTGCATCAAGTTCTGGACAAATGGCACTTAATTTTTGATATCTTGTCTTAAACATCACTTATTTTATTTTTGAAAAGGTGACTTTTTTTTCTGATTCTCTGGGTTAATCAAATAACTGGAAATTCCATCTTTCTCTGAAATATGGATAGCACCATTACAAATTGCCACTTGCGTACATTTCATTCTAATTACTGGGTACTTTAAGAATGACACTTCTTGAAAATTTCTTTTTCCAAACATCATATTTCATATAATATCATACAAACATTCATAGGTACATTTTTTTTTTTTTTTTAGATAGGGTCTCACTTTGTAGTTCAGGCTGGCCCTGAGCTCACTGTGTAGCCCAGGCAAGCCTTGAACTCAGCAATCCTCTTGTCTCTGCCTCCTGAGTGCTGGGATGACAGGCGTGAACCACCAAGCCTGGCACTGTGGTATGTGGTATTGATTGCTGGTGGGCATGAGTCACCACGCCCAGCATTGTATGTGATCACTGGGATTGAGCTCAGGACCTTGCGCTTGGGAGGCAGGCACTGGAACCACTGAGCTAAATCTCCGGTCCCATAGGTACATTTTTAACAGCACAATGAACAAGTTCTTCATTTGTTTAAAATGATGTCTCTATTCAGGAAATGTAGGCAGAGTCAGGCCTAGTGCTTCTGACTTCCAAAGTCTCACCTTACATAAATTGAAGATGTGCTAAATTGGCATTAGAAAATGTAAATATCAATTGAATAAAATAATACCTCGAGGAAAACAGAGGGTGAAGTTAATTGGAGTATGCGAAGTCAATACTCAACTTTGGAATGCATACAGAGTGAGATAAAAAGAAACAAAGACTGACCACCCCAGAGGCAACAGAAAGAGCAAAGTTTTCAGGACACACTACACCAGATCTAACTGAGAAGCAAAAATGAAATTGTTGACTGAATTAAATTATAGGCAAAGATGAAATAAATGTAAGCCAGAACCAAGCTGGGAATGGACAGAAACATCAAACAAGGATTTGAAAACTTATTCCACGGACGATGTAAAGAAAATGGACATATCAAGTAACTCTCTATTTATGACAATACTACTTTAATATAGACATTCAATTTTTGTAAGGGAATGTGCTGATAGAATGACAATATGCATCCAGATAACCCCAGCAAGACCAAAATCATGTCCTTAGTTATTTTTCATAAAAGACTCTAAAGAATACTATATAAACTATCTATATTATAATTCACCACATTTATAGTATGAACTCAAAGATATCGATGTGCTCCACCAGCATGGTCTGTAGCACAAGCCACAGGCAGCCTGGCCAACAGGAAAAGCTCCTCACACACAGCAATCATGTAAAGCACAATTGTCACTGGAGAAAATGTCTGTTGTCATCCATGCCCCAGACTTCACAGCTAGAGCCAAAGTTCATGTCAATGGACAGAATCGACTCCTCTTTCTGCCACTGTCACTGTGAGCTAACATGCACTGTTGGACTTGCCAAGGCACAGTTGCCCCTAGGACAGAGCCTTATGGATGCCGTCCTTTTCTTGTTTCTATATTGAATTTATTGGCACATTTTAGGAATACATTATGATCACATTCTCTATTGAGAATTTGTACCTGTACATATATAACCTGATTCTCATTTTTTCCCATCCACCTGCCCTTCTTACAACCCCCCACCTCCTAAATTAATAATCTTTCTGTTTTTCCCTTTTTGTCATCAAAATTTTTCTATCCCTTCTTTAATTTCCTCTGCCTCCCGCAGTTGCCCTTTTCCTTGGAACATTTTCTTCCTATTCAAGAACACCGATCCTATATTCTGGACCTCATTTACACCTTCACTTTCTTACCCTAGAGAAATGATATTGAGAGATAACCTTGGCAGGAACCCCTTCTGCCTGTACATGTTCAGCCTGACCCTTGGGAAGCCTGGGTCTTCGTTCTCTTCCTCCATGAGAAGTAGTCTGAAGATACTGAAAAAAAAAAAATACACCCCTGCTTTCCTGGGCTGCTCTGCAAGCTTGTTCATGTGATTCTTCCTTGCATGTGGAATTTTCCTACAAATGCACTAAGAACAGGGGAAACAATAAAGGAGATAAGTACGAGATTGGACACTGGAGCTAAATAGCCTTAGGTTTGAATCCATTCTGCCACTCACTGTGTAACTCTGAGAAAATTAATTAGCCTCTTGAAGTCTGTTTCCTCATCTGTAAAATGCCGCAGCTCAGTAATAATCCCCTAAGGCCTGCTAAGCATCACCAAACTGAGGTTTGCGTCTGCTTCTTACCCTTGGATATTAAGCAGCTACCAGCCCTTGCTCTCTGTCTGTTAAGTGAATCCAAAGGAATATTGAAATTAATGACTATAAAATGGAAATTACATAATGCTTATTAATATCTACTGTTATTTTATTATTATTCATGAAGAAGAGCATAAATAATAGCAGTCAACATGCCTCATCTAAAAAATGGAAATAGAGAGTGGTAGCATGTTAAGGTGTCCTATGATTTAAGGACATATATGTTTCTCTTTATTTTATTATGACTTATTTCAATCTGTGTATTTTATATTTTGTTATATCACATATATTCAAAGCATCTTCTAATATAGAAATTTTAGTACAGTGCTACATTTGACTTGATAAAGTTATATTTAATGCTTTCTTATCTGTCCTTAAAAACTGGTTTAAAAATCTTATTTTAACTAAGAGTTTTAAGTTTTTCAGTTAGGAATAAGATAAATTCTGAAGACTTCTGTGTTTTTCATGATCAGGGATACTTTAACAAATGTTAATAAAGGTTGAAAATCTTTTGTCTTCAGACTGCCTTTTCTCTATCACCATATTTTCTTAATTAATACTCATTGTGTGACAGCGTTTACCTATTCTTTGCTATTAGAGTAGGATTTTCTGCCTCTTCTTATTTCAATGTTGAAAATTTGTAACTCCTAGAGGAGACAAAGGTTAACAATATACTCTCCCCTTTTAAAATACTTAACAGTTCTATTTATATTGTTTAATTATTATAGTGATATTATAAATTGGGGGCTTTAGAGTAGGGTTTCCTTTTCCTCTGCCTTGGGAAACTATTTTCACTAAAGTATATGACCCTGAACTGTAGGAAGCCCTGGCGTGGGTGGGTCACCTGGGCCATTTCCTCCAACCACTCTGGTTTGCTGTATGCGGTTCTTACATAGTAAATTGCTGGTAGTATTATAACCAATCTAATAAAAATATTTTCTTTCTAAAAGTTCCTCTGTACAAAAAGTATATTTTGGAACATATTATGCACACACACACACACACACACACGGAGAATTGCAGCCAACAACTGTTTATTGAGCAATTACTGAGTGTCAGAAAAAATAATGCATGAATCAGGAAATCAAAAAGCAAAATATGTTGTTATCAAAGATAACAACATGAATATATATATATATATATATATATATATATATATATATATATACACACAAATATAAGACCAGAAAGGCAGAAACTAGAGACTGAGGTATGCCATAAGAGTTTTTAAAACCTGGTGGGCAATATAGAGAAAACTTTTGGAAAAACTCAGATAATAGAAGATGAAAAACTTGGGACAACATGAGTGAATTGGTCACCGTGGGTGGGGGATTTTTAAAAAAAACCAGGTATTGGGCTGGAGATTTACCTCAGTGGTTCCGGCGCCTGCCTCGCAAGCACAATGTCCTGAGTTCTATCCCAGTAACCACATACAATGCTGGGCGTGGTGGCTCACGCCTGTAATCCCAGCACTCCAGAGGCAGAGGCAGGAGGATTGTTGAGTTCCAAATTTGCCTGGGCTACATAGTGAGCTGAGGGCCGCCCTGAACTACAAAGCGAGACCCTGTCTCCAAAAACAACAACAACAACAACAAAAAACCCAAGTATTATGGAATATAATGAGGGGAAGGATTAAATAGGATTCTGAAAGAAAATAAAAGAGCGTGTATACAGGGGGTGAGGAGGTGTGGGTGGGTAGGGATATGAGTAAAAATGAGAATTGACTTGTGACGTATATGGTTACAAATTCCCCAATGTTATGTGTGATTTTGAGATGTATATAAATTGTACCAATAAAGAATTCAATTAAAAATATTAAAAAAACAAGTATTATGGTATATATCTGTTCAAGAGAACCATGATTGTAAAATTTTAGAGTATTAATAAGAATGATGAAAGAATTCAGTGCAATTGAAATGATAGAGAAAGCCAGAAACTTTCTTGTGTAAAGACCACATAGATTAAGGTACAGCTGGTCCTAGTGAGGATTAATTAAGAAGAAATATAGAACGAACTTTTAAGACCCTCTCATTTTAGAAGTCAAGCTAAACAACATGGAGACCAGATTCTCGCTTACCTTACTTATAAAAAAATAAATTGTGCAGCTGGTCCTAGTGAGGATTAATTAAGAGGAAATACAGAGCGAACTTTTAAGACCCTCTCATTTTAAAAGTCAAGCTAAACAACATGGAGAGTAGATTCTCTCTTACCTTACTTATAAAAAAATAAAATTTATACAACAGTTAGAATTAATTGGCTAATTTAATAAGCAGCCTATTGAATTAGATTAAATCTGAGTGAGTTTCTGCCTGTCCATGAATAAGATTGCAAATTGAGGGTGGGGAATTAGTGCCACCATGAACAATGACCAGAAACACCACCACAACACAACAAGCCTTTCCTGATTTCCAAATGTCAGTGAAAAAAAAAAACGTATTTAGGGGCTAGAGATTTAGCTCAATGGTTCTGGTGCCTGCCTCACAAGCACAAGGTCCTGAGTTCGATCCCGGTAACCACACACAACAATAATGGGTGTGGTGAGTCATGCCCACCAGCAATCAGTACCACATACCACAGTGCCGGGCGTGGTGGCTCACGCCTGTAATCCCAGCACTCGGGAGGCAGAGGCAGGAGGATTGCTGAGTTGAGGTTTGCCTGGGCTACATAGTGAGCTGAGGGCCAGCCTGAACTACAAAGTGAGACCCTGTCTCAAAAAAAAAATGTATTTATTTTGAAATGTTGACAAAGAATGATGTGCATAAAATTACATTAGTATCTTATCTACAAATTAAGGCGTATTTTTAAAAGTAAATCAAGCATTTGGATAAAGATATGAGTTTACAAATGAGTCTCCTTATGTTCTCTTAGAAGAACACGAAGGAAGAGGACCCGCAGCTTGTACTGCCAGGTGACCTTTTAGTAAGTGTTTAATTGGTTTCTTTGCATACAACCTAATAGACTATTGCAGAAGTCTTATGAGACATAAAATTTTGACACCCACCTCCCTTCTGCTACAACACCAAAGAAATATCTATTCTTTTAATCAGGAAACTAAGTATTGTGGAATTCTGAGAGCATTTGGAAGTGTTCTTATTTCTGTATCTGATATCCTTTGGGAACATTATTTTCTTCTAGAAATATTAAACTTCTATGTTCATTTTTAAATTAGATGGATCATAGAAAATTTTATTAAAAATTTAAATTCATGGTTATGTCACTAGAAATTTGATAAGCATACTCAATCAGTTATTGAATTTGTCTAAATAATATGCTATGTATTCTTTGAGAATTGACTTGGAGAATTTTATTGTTGACATTCTTTCTTCCTCTACATTTAATGTTGATATTTTGGCTATAGATTTCAGAATTCATCCCAGTACCCTGGAGGGCTTCTGTTACACTCAAAGTGGGGTTCTCGGGTCACACATATTTTACTCATTCCGTCTTGTACATACTGACATTTTACTGGGATTAAAGTGTATGCATTACACCAGCTGATCAAGTGAATGGGCTGATAAAGGATTCTAGGCATCTTTTATTAAGTCATGTAGTAGATACATATTATCATTTTAGATTTCTCAATAATGTTTTATTTGTTCTTACAATATTTTCTCTGTACTTTAGTTTTCTCACTTGAAAATAATGATACTAACACAATAGTATGTTTCTACATAACTATAGATTATGGTCAGTACTAATTATGATCTTAGAATAGCACCGGATAGAAATTTGGCATTGTATTGGTGTTTGCCATGATCAGTGTTGTTTTTTTGCATATTTACCAATATCTGTTGAAATATTAATTTAAAATCTAGTAACTCAGATGATTCTTGTGTAATTGAATTCTAAACATATCATTTTAAAAAATATTAAGAGTTAAATTAGCTAGACATATAATTCATGTGGGAGAGAATGCTTTTTGCTCCAATGAACTGAGCATTGTATACCACTAATATGTAACATAACCCATTAGTGTCTAGGTGATAAAAGCATTAGCCATTAGGTAAATGTCTATTCCATGTATCTGTATCTATATAATGTAGATATAACCATAAATATAATTATACTCTTATACGACCTTAATATCTGTGCTGGAAAATGTTTATACCTTTGGTTACTTTCTGCTCTGTATATTGCTGCCTCAGTCACAGCTGTAGACTGACCAGTTCTGACCTAAGCCTGAACTATAAAGTGAGACCCTGTCTAAACAACAACAACAACAACACCCCCACGACTTTTGTTCCAGTCTCCTGTTGATGGTCATTTGGTATGTTTTCCAGATTTAGCTATTATAAACCGAACTGCTATAGACATAGGTTCACATATGTCATTGTGATATGATTTTAAGTCTTTTATATATAGCCCTAGTGGGGGAATAACAAGGTCAAATGGGACTTCTAATCCTAGTTTTTTGAGGAATCTCCATACTGATCTCCATAGTGGTTGCACCAGTCTACATTCCCACCAACAATAGAGAATGATTCTTTTCTCCCCGCATATATTGCTGGTTTATTCTGTGTAGCAGCCATTCTTTTTAGAGTGAAATGGAATCTCAAAGAACTTTTCATTTAGTAGTTATTAGTGAATGTTTTATATATGATTGTAAAGTTCCAGGAGAGAAAAAAGATGGAAGCAAAGTTTCTGACAAAAATAAGATCAGAAGCAATCCAGATTCCAATAGGAATGATTTCGTTAAGATGAGAGTGGGAAACTTTGTCTTGTATTAGCAAGATTTTAGCTTTTCAAGACATTTTCTCATCCACTGTAAACTGTTTGGGGCCTGGAGAGGTGGTAGTGAGCATGTGTACACACATACACACAAGTTGTTATGACTTGTGCTACCTGCCCTATTGTCTGATTAAGAAAGAAGGGACAGAAAGACGCTTTTTTTTTTTTTTTTTTAGACAGGGTCTTGCTTTGTAGTTCAGGCTGGCCCTGAGCTCACTATGTAGCCCAGGCAAGCCTCGGACTCAGCAATCCTCCTGCCTCTGCCTCCCAAGTGCTGGGATTATAGGTGTGAGCCACCACGCCCAGCCAGAAAGACACTCATAAAGTCCCTTGTTGCTTTTGTTTCTTCCACCACCAGGAGCTATTGGTGCTCTGCCACTCTGATTGGGAGCCAGCTGATTATGGACTGAAACCCTTCTCAACTGTAAGCTAAATAAACACTTTCCCCTTTAATTTGGGTTTGGGTATTTTGTCTCAGTATCAAAAGAAAAGTAATTAACACACTAGTCTTCATTTCTCCAAAGCTTTTAATTGTTCTTGTTTAATGATTAACTGATTGTTTTTATTACAAAGATTTGTACAGATCTCTCTATAGAAAAATACCCCAAATAACAGGAAAATATAAGTCCAGCCATATTTTGCATAGTACACTGTTTTATATTTCTAAGATATTTAGAAGAAAGGTGTTGTTAAACTATCTAAAATGCATTATAGCATTTTTAGGATCTATTTAAAATTTAAAATGTACATAGTTTAATTGAATTAAAAATTTGCATACTTAACTACATTCTTTGAAATTTTAGTGCAGATTGGTTAGTATTTTATATTTCATTCAAACAACATTATGCATTCTAATAAGTTTGGAAGATGAATATTAGGCAGGAACCTCTGCCCCAAAACACTTTTCACATGATAAGCTTATGTGTAGGGAATGCCTGTTGTTTAGGACTTTCCACAAATATAGAGCTAAAAAATTGTATTTTTTTCTTTTTTGTAGTCAGATTTGATTGTCCCCATCTGCAAATTCCAAAGCCCCAAGTGGGGAAAAAATACTCCATGTGCCTTTTCACTTTGGGATTTTGTGAGCTCTTTCACAGCTGCTTCCATTTGTGGAATCTTCATGGCCAAATGTTTCTTTAATCACTGAATCAAATAATTAGTCTGACCATTAAAATAAAGCAATCTTTTCTTTTGTTAAAATTACCTAAAAATGTAGGTAAATAAACCCAACTATAAAACTGTTTTCCTGAGTGCCTGGCATAGTAAAGGGTTATTGTCTCATGATATAACAATATCTGTGACTAAGAAGAAAACAACGGGCACCAATAATGCAAATCTAAAAACAAAAACCAAAACCCTCATATCTGATTGGCTAGAAAAAACGACCATTGAACAATATCAGATGACTACAAACATGTCTGCACAGTTGTGAGATCCAGAAAGGTTAGAAGATGCAATAGAATTAAATACGAACAAATCTCAGTTACGGTAGTAGGAATTATATAGCTGCCTCTGGGGTGTCTCGCCCACCTGTCAGGAGTCATTTCTGTACATTTTCTGTGTGCATCTCTCTACAGATTTGCCAAGTGAACAGAGCACATTCATATCTGCATATGTTCTCATTAAGGGCAGAAGTTTGAAACATTGGTTAGCTTCAATCATACGTGCAAATTGGAATAATCAAACAAATGTATGGCCTTGTGATAAGTTTATAATACTAGGTCTACTTAGGATGTATTAAAACACTAACCAGTTGGATAGTGGGATCTATTCTTCATGCAGAGATATTCAATTAAATGCGTATGTGGTAGTCTCTATCACAAATTTAACATTGGCATAGAAAGACACTATGCCACTAAACATTGGCATTCAAACTGCAAATTCGTTGAAAGTACACGTGAACTTAGTGATTTTTGTGAGTCATATTTTTTTAATTCTTTATTGGTACAATTTATATACATCTCACAATCACACATAACATCAGGGAATTTGTACCAATATACGACACAGGTTAATTCTCATTTTTACCCACATCCCTACCCACCCACACCTCCCCACCCCCTATATACATGCTCTTTTATTTTCTTTCAGAATCATATTTATTTCTTCCCCCCATTACATTCCCACACCAAATTTCCAAAGGAAACTTCCCACTCTACAAAACCTGTCATACTTTCTAGAGCTCATTTGCATCTACAGGGGCTCATATCAAAGAGAAGATCCGATATTTGTCTCTCTGTGATCTATTTATTTCACTTATTAGTGTGTCCTCCAGGTGTATCCATTTGCACATAAATGAATCAATCTTGTCATTCTTTGTGGCAGAATAATACTCATTTTATTAAAAAAAAAAACACATCTTCTTTATCCACTCTCCAGTTGATGGACATTTGGGTTGTTTCCAAGATTGAGCTATCACGATCTGAGCTGCTATGAACAAGGGAGTCATATTTTTTTGTTATTCAGTTATGTGACTCATTAAAACTTATATTCTATTGTCAGGACTGAAATAAGTATATTGCAACAAGCTTTTACTTGAGTTTCTATAGATTAAATCCTAAATAGTAAATGACAGTTAAAAACCTACTTAAATCAGTTAATGCTAAACACAGCTTGTATTTGCTGGAGAAGTTATATTTATCTTATTTTTTCTAACTACTTGAAAAAATATTGATTATCAGGTTTTGGCTCACTGCATGACTGTAAATCAATTGATCTCACAATTAGTCAGCACAGCATTTGCACGAAGTGCTGCTTTCATCAGCACTCTCATCAGTGTGTTGACTCATCTATCAGCTGCGCAGTGCTGAGCTCCATGCTGAGGAAGTTATGATTATCCCCAAAGCATTCTGATTCTTAGAAACTGTGCCTGTGCTAGGGCAAAAATCAGGAGGGCTTCACAAACACGGTTCAAGTGAGCATTTTGAGAAAGAGAAATGACACGATTGTCTCTACGAGTTTGGGACAAGCAGAGAGGTCCCTAAAAGAGATTGTAAGTAAGAGTAGAGTAAGCAGAAAGAAAATGTGATGATGTTAGCTGGCCTGGGAGGTAGAGGAGGAAGCCATGAGCCAAGGAAAGCAGCCAGCTTCTAGAAGCTGGCAAAAACGAGGACTCATTATGAACTTCTCTCCATGGGCAATACTTCAGACTTTATTAGAAAAGGCTTTCAAAAGCTGTTGCTGAGTCTCTCATCTTCATTTTTGTAACACATGATAAGCTTCCATTTCCTTTACTGGAAGGGCCTGGATTCATACTCATAAGAATAATATAATATTTGAACCTAGAATTTCTTAGCTCTGATTCTCTTTTCTGAGCAATAATATGTCACTTTATTGAACGTTAAGATCGTGACCACTTACCCACTCACTCACAAAGAGGATGGTTTAAAAGATGTTCTAGCATAAACTTTAGGGCCAGGAATTTACTTCAGTCGGTGGTTCTGGAGCTTGCCTACCTGACAAACAAGTACAAAAAAAAAAAAAAGCACAAACTTTAAGGGCTAACTAATGTTGGCATGGTGCCCATGTGTTTCAGTGCTGAGAAGTATGCTAACAGTATTAGATAACCCAAAATTAAAAGAGATTACAGTATTTCTAATAAAAGCATATTTCTGATAAAGGGATAGGTAATACGAGAACTAGCAAAAGTAATTCCAAGTAATATTCAAATCATGTTTTGTACAAGAACTCTCAATGTGTAACATTATGAAAATTCAAGTGAGAACAATGTTGTTTTACACATCTCCTGTCTTCCCAGATTAAAGAATACAAAGTGATGGCATCTTCAGCCTACTCTGTATTTCCTGTCTTGCCAAACATAAAATAGTCTCTAAGATAAATGGCTTGAAATGCTCCCAGTGTGAAATGTCATCTCATATGTATGATAGCAGAGTGAGGAGACTGTATAAAGACATCAAAATCTCCTTCCTGAGGGTATTATTCTGTGCTATAGAAGGAGATTCAGAGGATAAATTTTGGTGTTCAAAAGAGATACATGTGAAGAAAAGGAGACACGTTATTTTATGATATTTATTCATCAGCTGAAGAATGTCAGGGAATCGGATACTTTTATCACGTGAGGAATGTGGTACTTTGAAAGCCTAAGAATGTCCCTTTGCACAGAATCCAATTTCCTGGACTGCTCGGTTCCAGCCCTGCACATGACTCAACTACATTTGCAACACGTTTTGCCTCACAGGAAGAAGTACAGGGCACAACTTCTCAGCATCTGAAGAAATTACAGCACAAACATCTCTGCCACGCAAAACAGAGCTATGAAAATATTAGTCTAAAATGAAAGCCGTGATCGTTAGAGTATGAAACACAGCCAAGAACGCACCGGGAAGAAGGGTCGGTGTGGAAGCTTAAAGTGTGCCGCATGTCACCTCCGTGAAGATGGTGGCCCACAGCCTTCCTTCATTCTGTCAGAACTAGGTAGAGAAAAGGCATCTTCTTCTTCTACATGGGTTAGGAGTTGGCAAATTCCTATGGCTTTGTGTAACGTGAAAAGGAGAAAAGTGGTTTAAGCAGAGGTCTTATCCTCTGCTGGGTTCATGCGGTGTCCCCCTTGGGAGGCAAGGGTGTGTCTCTTTTTGTCCAGTGACTATGGCATGGGCACAGCACAGATTTGGCCCACAGGGGTATTTGTCCCTGGAGAGAACTCTGTAGCTTTACAGAGAAAGAATATGAAGAGCTTATGCCTCTGCCAAGTTTTTAAAGCAAGCACGTTTCTTTTTCTAGTCTACAAGTAAAAGAACAATTTTTTCATGAAAAAAATCAGCCCAGCTAGTCATATATTTTGCCTTGTGGTGAAATTTTAAATTATGAAACGCTTATAATACTGCTAATATAGCATATTTCCTAAAGGATATCTTAAGTGTTTCAAAGATATAGACTTCCTTGTGAATTACCATGAACAGAAAATTACTTTGCAAAGAAATCCTACAGAAGGAGAAATATAATTTCATATACTGAGCAGATATCTACTGCAAGACTCTGCAATTGCAGGCAAAAATGGATAAGGAAACTCTATGGATTCTAAGGAGGACTCAAGTTGATTCTCATCTCCAAAGCAATTTATTGATAATAATTAAAAATAGACTTGCTCAACTCAATTAAGAAATGGAAGAAGCATCATTTAACAGTTATTAATAAACACTTTCATATTTGTATATATTAGTCTTAATATTATTGCTAATATTTTGGGAAATAAGTGAAAGTTTAAGTCAAAGGCCAGTGATGTTATAGAAAAGGAACTTCTCAAGCAATAGAGAGAGCTTTAGAAATATTTATAACATATTTTTGCTTCTCAAAAATATTTCAATATAGTAAATTCATTCCAAAAGTTAAATACATTTATGGAGAATAATTATTTTCAGTAAAAATAGATTCCTTCCCTTTTTATAACAAAAAGTATTTCCACAGATCATAGCTTTCAGAGGCTCAACAAGTACAAAAATCATAATCAATACTTGCATATATATAAAATCCAAGTATATATATATGGTTGTATTAAATGACAGTCTTCAGACAATTAGAATTTAAGAAAAAGTGATGAGGAGCACTGAGTATTAAGAAAGAGCTGATGAAAACCCAGAAAACACTAACAAACTGGAGAAACTGAAGACAATGCAGAGAAATGCTAATCCTGGCTCCTGGGGCAGAGGTCTTGTCTCTGAAAAGACAAAGTAAACCCAAAGAGGTCAGCGCCACCAGAGAGAAACAATAGACTAGCAATTTCCATCTCCAAGAGAAGGTCAGAGTTATTATAAGCTGCAAATATAGTGCCCGGTTTTATTCTGAAACAGACTCTAGAATTGGAGATGAAATTCAGTATAATGATTCTCATAATTCGCAGAAATTAATTAGAAGCTGCTTTGGGAAGGGGTTTATTATTTAGGACTGAATTAAAAGTCCAGGAATCAGAAGTCACAGAACAACTACACTCAGGTTTTCTGGGTTCACTCTACCACCGTGACTGGGTAGGAGTGGTCACAAGACACAATCTCAGAAAAGTGGGATAGTCAAAGATTCCCTGAGAAGTTAAACCAGTAGTGAATTTAGGTTTGGGAGAATTTTGCTGTACTCCCTTCTATGGAAAAAAAGAAAAATAGGTGCATCACCTGTGGTTTTCTGAGGACAATCGGTCTAAAGGGGTGATAGCAAGTCCAGTGGACTGTGTCCTCCAACCCCTCACTTATAGAGCAGAGCTCCTTGATCTGCTCTCCCCATCTGCCGCCATGATTAGGAATACACTTTTTCTTAGGCAAGTGCCACATCCTGGGGTGTACAAACAGAGGGGCTTCTGGAGTGACCTGGGCTGTATGGACACAGACACTAAGTTACTGGACTGAACACAGCCCTAAGGTAGACACCTCACTTTGTCTAACCACACCCAATAGGGAAAATGGGACAGGACTCAGCATTCACACAACAAAAAGTGAGTGCAGAAGTGAAATAAGCTGTTTTATGATTCTCTATCTCTAATCCACATCTAATAGATTTTTCAATATCATAGTCTTTAGAAAGAAACCACTTAACCAAACTCATGAGGAATTCTTTATAAATAAATTTTATTTTATCCCATCCCCCCTTTCCCTCCCTATGTACAAGAGCTTTGTTTCCATTTTTTGTTCTGCTTTTATTTTGTATTCTCTTCCTTCTTTTCTTTTTTCCTCCTCCCTTGTTCCCCTTCTCATTTGAACACTTTCTATTTCTCGACATCCATTCTACATTTCAGTACTTATTTCCACTTTTGGTTTCTCATATCAGAGAAACAATGAAGTACTTAAACATATGTGTTCTATTTATTTCACTGAAGAGTATGGTCTCTTTTCATTAGCTATAAATGTTCTACCCATTTAGATATAAATGTCTGAAGCTCAACTTTGTTTATGACAGCAATACTCCATTGAATGAAAAAAAACCACATATATAAATTATGTTCCTATAAGCATGAGTGTGAATATATTGCTGTGATATGATGTTTTTAATTCTTTTTTTTGTTTTTGTTTTTGAGACAGGGTCTCGCTTTGTAGTTCAGGCTGGCCCTGAGTTCACTATGTAGCCCAGGCAAGCCTCAAACTCAGCAATCCTCCTGTCTCTGCCTCCCGAGTGCTGGGATGACAGGTGCGAGCCACCACGCCCAGCACTGTGGTATGTGGTGCTGATTGCTGGTTGATTGTTGGTGGGTGTGAGTCACCACGCCCAGCATTGTATGTGGTTACCGGAACTCAGGACCTTGTGCTTGCAAGGCAGGCGCTGGAACCACTGAGCTAAATCTCTGGCCCCTGATGTTTTTAATTCTTTAGGGAAAATACCAAGTAAAGGATATATCAAGAAGAGATGGGTTAAATGGAACCTCTAATTTTAGTGTTTTGAGAAATCTCTACTGATTTTCCAGTGGTTACACCAATCCACACTCCCAGTAGAAGAGTTTCTTTTGCCCTACAGCACTGCCAGCATTTGTTATAGGATGATTTCTTGGTAGTTATCATATTTTCTGGTTTCCAATGGAATGTAAACATTCTTTTCATTTGAATTTCATGCATGACAAGTGATCTTGATAATTTTTTCATTTGCCATTTCTAATTCCTCATCTAATAGGTGTATTTTCACTTTAGATGCCTATTTTTGCACTGAGTCTTTAAATTTTGGGAATCTGATTTTTTTTGAGTTCTTCATATATTCCAGATAATAATCCTTTGTCTGAAAAGATGCTACTTTTTTGGCACTCTAACATTTCCCAGGCTAGCAATGAAACCAAAAACATAAGCAAAAACAACAAAAACAACAAAACAACAAAAACAACAAAAAATGAAAATAAGAAAAAAATTTTAAAACCCAGATGCAAAGATCATCACCACAGGGGAATCCAAGGAAAAAAGAAATAGAACAAACCAAAGCTGAATCACCAGGATTCTCTAAACTGGTAACAAAGAGGATCTAGCAAAAATGAAATCATTAACGTACAAGATTAGAAACAAGTATGGTGTCCACCGTGAAAGATATGATTAATAACACTAAAGTAGAGATCAGGAACAGGATAGAATTTCAGCCCATGAAAGTAATGGAATCTATTAAACAGCTTCAAAGAAATTTCTAGGAGATGAAAAACTCTAATGAAAGTTTGCAAAAGAGGATGAATCATTGTGAAGATCATATATCAGGTATAGGAGACAGGATTACCACCAGTGATCAGGAAAGGAATCATTTAGGGAAAAATAGCAAAGGACCATGAGAAATGGATCCAGCAGCCATTAGATGATACAAAGAAGAATAAAATAAGATTGACTAAAGTCAGTGAAGAAGCAGGAGATAGTGCAAAAGATATAAAAAAATAAAAAGAAGTTTAACAGATGTTAACATATATAATGGCACAATACTTCACAGAAAAGGAAGACAATTTGACAAAGAAATAAGAGAGGTACATAGGACTCTAAATAGCCATGTCCTAAAAAAATCTGCACCTAGGCTTATAATAATGAAGATTCCAGAAATCCAAAAGAAGAATGAAATATTGAAAGCAGAGAAAAGGAAAAAAAAATCACATAAAAAGGAAAGCCATCCAAATCATAGCAGACTTTTCAACACAAACGCTCAAGTCAAGGTGACCCTGGAATGAAGCATTTCAAGCCCTAAAAGAAAACAACCTCCAAACTAGATTGATATATCCTCCAAAAATATCCTTCAAAATTGGCAGGGAAATCAAATACTTCAATGACAAAAAACACCTAAAAATTTTCAGAATGCAAACCTGCACTCAAAAATTTCTAAACCACATCTTAAAAACGGACAATATGTGACACAGTCCCAGATACCCAGAAACATGAACTCTTTGGGCAAAACAAGAAATTGAATGAAAGGGGGAAAAGCATATAATAAAAGAGGCAAGAACATAAAAACATCATGATAGTGCTAACTCAGTGCATATTAGTAATAACCATTAATATCAGTGGCCTCAGTGCACCAATTAAAAGACATAGACTGGCAGAATGAATTAAGAAGCAAGATCCAACAGTATTCTGTGTATAAGAAACACACCTAATTGAGAAAGAAATCCATAGACTAGAGTAAAAGGATGAAAAACAATTCTGTGTGTGACAGGAAACTGCAAAAAAGTAAAAGTGGCTATTGTATTTGTAGACAAAGTAGATTTCAAACCAAAATTAAGAGTGGCAAAATTAATTAAGAGAGATAAGGAACAATCCAAGAGGAAGAGATGACAACCATAAATATTTATGCAGCATATTCTAGTGCACCCAACTATATAAAACAAATATTAATGGACATGAAAAGCCTCAAAGGGTTAATACAATAGTAGTAGGGGAACTCAAGACCACATTGATTCCAAAAGCACAAAAAGACCCAACCAATAAAAGACAACTATAGGTCAATCTCCCTAATCCATGCCAACATGTTCAATAAGATGCAGGTAAATAGAATTCAGAAGATCATCAAGAACATCATATACCCTGACCAAGTTGGATTCACCCCAGGGCTATAAGGATGGTTCAATATACATAAATCAATAAATATGATATACTATATTTTTAATTAAATTCTTTATTGGTACAATTTATATACATCTCAAAATCACATATAACATTGGGAAATTTGTACCAGTATATGCCACAAGTTAATTCTCATTTTTACCCATATCCCTACCCACTCCCCCCTCCTCCCCCCTTTATACATGCTCTTTTATTTTCTTTCTGTATCATATTTATTCCTTCCCCTCATCACATT
>PVIC010006796.1:0-11673 GCA_004025085.1 Thryonomys swinderianus
TGGTGGCTCACGCCTGTAATCCCAGCACTTGGGAGGCAGAGACGGGAGGATTGCTGAGTTCGCGGCGGCTTGCCTGGGCACCATGGTGAGCTCAGGGCCAGCCTGAACTACAAAGCGAGACCCTGTCTCCAAAAAAGCAAAAAAAAAAAAAAAAAAAAAAAAAAAAAAAAAAAAAAAAAAAAAAAAAAAAAAAAAAAAAAAAAAGAATATAGATCAAAAAATTCAAACAAAATAAAAACAATATAATTTGGTCATTTGCATTTTATCACCCAGATTTTATTAAAGTTCATGTTTTAGAAGCACAAAGACATTTCAGTCCTAAGAGATAGCATTCAAACCTAGTAGAGTCAAGTGAAAATTTCTTCAAACTCTGAGTCCAGAAATTACTTGCTAGGCAATTTCTGAGAAGAATATCAATCTTGCTAAAAAACAAACAAAAAGGAATAGCTTTGCTGGGCATTGTGTTGCACACCTGTAATCCTAGCACTCAGGAGGCTGAGGCAGGAGGATAGCTACAGACTCAAGGCCAGTGTGAATTACATAGTGAGAGCCTGTCTCAAAAAACTTAAAAAAAAAGAGAGAATAGAAGCAAAAATAACCAAGATGTGCATTGTTCAGCTATGACGTTAGTAAAGAGAAGGGATCTGGTGACATTCAGTGCAAATCCCAGACTGGGGGACACAATGGATTGTACTGAGGTAGGTCTGGACATGCTGCAGGGAGACTCTCACAAGTACATCTGGTCTCCCAAAGACCAGAAGATGCAGGAAAGCATGCATATTACATATTTTATTTAAAAATCTGCAGTGTTCAGAATATCTTTTTCATGAAGAAAACACAAGGCCCTATAAAAAGTAATTCATTTTAAGGAAAGACATCAGCTTTTACTTTCTTCCTGTGTTCCTATGCACAATTTTAATCTTAAATCAACCCATATATTTGTGGTTTATTTAGAAAGTTATCACCAAAATTAACCTGGGTATGGGGATTATGACACATTTTTCTTATTGTTACTTTTCTGTATTTAACAAGTCTTACACTCGATATTTAAAACTTGTACCAAACAGGACCTGGACTGCCTTTTAAACTCCATTTCTCGCAACTCCTTCCCCTCCGACTGCTTAGTTTGCTGCTTTGTGAATGGGTCGTATATTTCTGTTTGTCTGCACACAGCGCTTTCTGCGGGGAGTATGCTCCTCCTCCTCGTCAGTGCTGTGAAATCCCCTTTTGGCATTTTCCACCGACTCAAGTATCATAAACCCACTGTGCTCATTTCAGCTGTATATTTAAGCTCATGCCTAGAAAATGTCACTTGACATCAACATTTCCCTGAATTATTCTAAGTACTGTGGCACTATTTAAAAATGTGGTTGACACTGAGAGATAAGACAGTTATTCCCCCATGCTTCTGTTGGTGGGGGTTAGGGTTTGCTATCCTGAATATGTAATATTTTGCATGTTAAAAGTACTCATGTCCCTCGTCTTATGTGCCTCACAGTGCAGCGCCACATCAGACCCTACTGTCCATCTTCCTTTGTGTGAAATACCTCTTCCTACTTTTATAGGCGTTGGACATGCCAGCCAGAGCTTTCTTTTTATTTTTTTCACCTGCAGGGGAGAGCAGAGCTGAGGCAGAGGTAATCACACGCACCGCATGAGAAACTCACCTCGGTGTCTGGAGGAGGCGGGTTTCTTTGGTCTTTCTCCACCAGCCTTGCCCCCACCAGCCACCTTCACGCTCAGTCACACTTCCTAGTTCCGGTGACGTTCATCCCCTCAGTTTACTAGCTGTTGGGTATTTGAAAACATTATCCTTTAAATCGGTCCCTGGAACTAACGAGTCTGTGTTTCCCATGTACTTTACAAGAGTGAAGCTTAGCAAGTATCTCGGTGTGAGGATGTTTGTCGTGGGCAGTCACGCTGGCCAGTCACAGGAGCCAGCCTCATTTAACACTGCTTGCGTGACATGGAGTGCTTATCCTCTGGCAAAAATGTAATAAACAGAATACAGTGAGCGTGACAAGAAAAGGGAAACTAAAGCTGAGAAAATTATATGGTGAGGTAAGACAATTTGTGAGGGAAAATGATCAAAATTTACTTTGAGACATTTTGAGTCAATTGAATGAAATAATTATTCCATTAAGACTTGCTGGAGAGAGAGAGAGAGAGAGAGAGAGAGAGAGAGAGAGAGAGAGAGAGAGAGAGAGAGAGGAAGACAGAGAGAGGGAGGGAAGGAGGGAGAGAGAGAGAGGGGGCAGGGAAATGGCAGCTTCTCATACAGTCACAGATTGGATGGCCATGCTCTTGACCTGGCATGACCTAAAGCTATACCTGTCTGTGATGATGCTCAGGACCATGATGCTCAGCGCCTCATCACATGATCCGATTCCGCTGCTTACCTTTCGGAACATGGAATGACTCTATTAAACTCAACCCAGAAAAAGGTTAGTAGGAATAAGATGTAGAATCTGAACTGAATTTCTGTAGATACAGACAAACATTGAGTCAAACTTCCACTGCATTTTAAATCATTTGCAAACCATTCGGCAAAATCCCACCACTTTTCTGCAGGCTGTGCTCCTTTATTTTTCCCATGAATCACAGTCTCTTTCGGGCTCAGCTCCATATTTAGGATAATTCAACTGGTTCTCTGACCAGAGGTGGACAAGTAAGAAAGGCCTGATGAATCAGACATTCACCTTCTCTTAGCCACGGATACCAGCTCTGGGATGGTCATATGGTCTGGGCAGAGATAATGAAATAGTGTTTGGTAGAGGTTGTTGAAAGAAATGAAAACTTATTTTTTTATATCCTAAAATCTAGGATTGTGTATCTGAGGGACAATAAGAACAAGAGCTGAGGCAAAATTTGCCGAGAGATAGGCATGTGGCATTTGTTCACTTTGTTGGAAACTCCAAGTCCAGTAACTTAGCCTTTTGCCTAAGGATTTAGGTCAGGTTTTAAGTCCTATGCAAACTAGAGTTCTGACAGATCATGCTGTTTTGGGGTCTTTTCATTTTAAAAAGCACTAAGTTTTATGGCCTTAAAAACACTGAACTAGATACGCACAAAGATTCTTCCTTTCCTTCAGAACTAAATCTTGCTTCCATAATGTTCATCAACTATAAAGGAAGGGGTTAGATTTAGACTGTAAGCAATAAGCTTCTTAGCTCACTAGTTTCATGTTGTCTTTCCTAGCTTTGACTCATATTTCTATTATCTGTTTGAATGTATATTTTTAATGTCACTTGCAGTCTTTTTGCAGAGGAAGATAATTTTCAACGTATAAAGCAGCTTAGCAAGCATATGCTACATTAAGACAATATTGGCATGTTTATTTCTGAACTGGATTTTCAGAAATACCTTCACTGTATTGGTCTAGAACCTAGAGATAATCTCAAAAGGAGACATTTTTACAGTTATGTTCCTGAGAACATTATTTATAAGAGAAAATATAGGAAATAGCCTAAATGCTAAAAAGATAAATGTTAGCATACTCATGAGACAGAATATTATTTCATCATAAGAACAGATGAAACACAGCCATATACAAAAAAGAAAAAGCCTGGGAAATAATGGTAAACAAGTCAACATAGACTATTGATGTATAATTATTTTATTATTTATTGAAAGTTCAGAGGAGGCACTAAGCAATATGCTGTTTAGAGATGTCTATTTATATGATAAAATATCTTTCCAAAAGCAAGGAAATAATAAAGTCAAATTCAGGATGATGGTTTTATTCCCTTAGGCAGAGAGTTGGTAAAATCACAGTGAAAGGACAGTAGTTGGTAGGCATGGTTTTAACCATACTATAGGTTTTGGGTTCCTGGTGGTAATACTAGTGTTTGATTTTCTGTTTGTAGTTTGTGAACTTGTTGCCCATGTCCTTTTGCATGTATCAAATGTAACATAGTAATGCAATTTTTATGATGCTTGGTTAACAATGTGCTATAATTTGACTGTGATTGAATCTCCTCCAGAGGGATGTTGTTGGAAATCTGGCACCCAGTTTGGTGATGTGGTAGGTGGTAGAAGGACAAGAGTCAGGGCCTGATGGGATGTCCTTGGTCACTACACCAGCTGCCACTGAGGTGGTGTTTAGGAACCCTTAGAACCTCTAAGGGCTGGTTGTGAGGTACCGCTGACCTGTGAATTGATCTTTAGCTTTCTGTTTTGCAATGTGATCTCCTGGCTCTGCACATGTCTCTCCCTGACACTTTACACCCCTCACGAGCAGCTAAACTGATTGTGCTACTGGATCCTAGACTTTCAGCCTCCAAAACCATGATCTGTACAAATCTCTTTCCTTTCTAAAATTAACCTGCTCAGGCATTTTCAGGTATTTTCTAAAATTAACCTGCTCAGGTGATGAAAATGAGATGGATGTGCAGTGCATATATACAGACACCTTTGATTATAAATCTAACAGCAAAAGCATTATTTATTGACATGCATGCAGTCATGAACACTAAATTTGAAATTTCATACACAAAATTACTTCCTTTACCTAAAATATATCAAAGTCTAAGACATAATTTGGGTAGAAATGGACATGTTCTCAAATTCAGTAGTCTCCCCAGCACCTTGAGTGTTTCTCCATTTTCTTTTTCTCTTCCTTCCTTCCTTCCTTCCTTCCTTCCTTCCTTCCTTCCTTCCTTCCTTCCTTCCTTCCTTCCTTCCTTCCTTCCTTCCCTCCTTCCTTTCTTTCTTGCTTTCTTTCTTTTCTTTCTTTCTTGTACTTGACGGGCTTTGAACCCAAGGTCTTGAATATATTAGATAAGCACCCCACCTATGAACTACATCCTCAGGTCAGCCTTCCAGTTTTAATACATATCATACTAACTTAAAGAATGGAATATTAGCAAAGTGTATAAGAAGAATCTGTAGCCTTACTCCTGTGAGTTTAATTTTACCAAGTATTATCTTTTTTGCCCTCTTTTTCTAAAGAAATAATTGCTTTCCTCAGGAAGATATTTTGGAGGGTAGAAGAGAGGACCCAGGTAAGTGGCCAAAGGCTCCTGTATGTGTTGTGCTGCTTGTTTGTCATGTAATTTCATGGGAAATGATTTAATCTCTTCAAACTTCACTTTCTCTTCCTGCAGCAATAAGCTGCATAATAGTACCTACCTTGCTGAACTGTGAAGATCAAATAAAAACGCACCTATCAGGAATAGCAAACGTCTACTATAAACTCAGTCATGGGTCTGGCAGCTAGGAAACATTCAGGAGACATGATTATAATTATTGTGTCAGTAAGATATAAGTATCAGAAAAGAAAATTCACTTGCTCTTTCTAAATTATGGCTTTGGATATTTATTTAAGTTGTAGAAAGTACCAAGAAAGATTCAACCATCCGTTTCATCTCTCAGCATGCCCAGAGGTTAACGTGTGTTACACACAGGAAGAGAAAGTCTTTTGAAAGAAAAATCTAGTAACAAATCCAGCTGCACTTACTTTTCATGACTTGGGCTGCACAATAGCTTAAACAAAGAATCTACCATATGCAAGTATTAATGAACAAAACTTGATATTGTAAGTGTAACATGCATTTATTTGTATGCAAGAATGTTTTTCTTATAGAGTTGTGAATAGCCCAATATCTCTTTCAGCAAATAGCTCATGGAGTGCTTTAAAATAATTCAGTAGACATATGTTATGTCTAATCTAATGATAGCTTAGGTCATGAAAAAAAGCAATATTAATCATCCAACAATATCCTGTACTTGGAAAAATTCATTACTAACTGGAACATCAAAATAAACTGAAAGACATGCAAAAAGTTATTTTGTCATTTCACTGACTTGGTCAAATATTCAAATGTACATTCAATTTGTTTATACTTGTAAAAATTTACCATTTTTGTTACCAAACATAGATATATTCTCTGTGCTTTAAGCATACTGTGCTTTTCAGTGTATAACTGTGAGTTATTTGAAAGTTGCATTAAGGAAAAGTATGACCATCAAAAACAGAAATATTTAGTTCTAGTTGTAAGCAGGTGGGGTCTGTTTTTTCTTCCAGCTAGAGCCATAAGTCTTCTATTGATGTGAAAGTGAGGACTACCTTTTAAGCTTTATAAAAATTGAGTTCTTATTTCCACATAGTGCTTTTTGGTGATAGTATAATACATTCATTTTTTTCTGCTCACCACACACTGTGTGGGGATCTCATTGTGAGGCCATACAACCAGTGCCTGAAAGCTGTCTACAAGACAGAGACAGTAATCCAGGACCTTCAGGGGACAATGAACTTCCTGGGTAGGAGTGACATTTGCGTGAAGAGTTGACCAAAACTTTCCAACTTTCAGTATTGAAAAAGACCATTGTGATTTCCTTTGAAATGTCTTAAGTTTGGAGCAATAGTTGTACGAATTGTGAGGCTTATTTTATATTGAAGCAAGTTCTATGTAGATACATCAGAGTGGAAAAAGGCAATAGAACTGTGAGTGGCCTGTGTGCAGGTTACATTCTGTTGGATTAACTTTAGTCTACACCTGCCCCACTCCTGGGGTCAGAGCTAGTTATGAATATACACAGTGTGCAAGTATATGCATGCAGGGTTTGCTTGTGCAGCCAAGACTTATTTGTACTTTTTGACAGAACAGTGAAATGAAATTGTGTTTGATTCTTTTTTGTTTAAGGGTAATTATTAATGGAATTGATGTTTGTCTGAAATCCAGAAAAGTTCACCCAAGCTTTCTTGGTTGGTTATCTTGCCTATTACATTCCTAATGACCTTCCAGAGTTCAGCAGGGTTTTGTTCCAAGTAGACTCAATGATGTACCAAGAAAGATTTGTTCTAATTTTAATCTGGGAAATTCAGTGTGATACAGTTTGGGAGGCAAAGTTCAGTGTGATTTATAATGTGAAATCTTCCTAAAAAATTTAGAGCTATCAGATGATTGACTCAGCATGAAGTTGTGGCTCAACTTTTGGTTTCTGGTAAAATAAAACTTTGTCTGTATCATCCATGAAAAATCTGCTGGTTTTCTGAGGCTTCCGACCAGTTCAAAGGAATTAGATACCCATCTCCTTGGACCTTTCTACTTACCTTTGATACTTTGAACTTTACGGATTGGTTATCTCATTGTGCAGGGAAGTAGGCTCAGTGTATATATATATATATATATATATATATATATATATATATATATATATATATATATATATATGCCTGTGTGTCTGTGAGTGTGCTGGTGTATGTGCCCAGATGTGTAAACTGCACATTTTCTGTGTAGATAGGATGGGTATTGCTTGGTATTCTATTTTCACTATCTAAATTCCATTCAAGACAACAGGGAAAACATTGTTAATTTGAAGAGCATAGATCACCACTATCTGGACCACTTTGAGTTATTTGCTGTTTTAATTAAAAAACAGTAGAGCATCTAGTTGGCTAGGGAATCAGAGATGCTTAGAATTGTGAACCATTTTGATGAGATCCATATTGACTTAATGAGGTTTTTGTTTGTTTCCCAAAAGGATAAAATCAAATATTAAAAAAGGATTGTTCTCGTCCAACATAGCTTGTTTCCTTTTCTAGCCTCAAGCGTCCCAATGTCCATTTCAAGTTCTCTCTCCTGAAATGTGGTCCAAGAGCCATCTACTCAGCCCATCTTGACCATTTGTTTCATTAAATTGACAGAATTCTTTTTGAACAGTTATGTTCATACTGATGTTCAAACTAGCATCCCAATAAGCCACCTAAAATTGAGTCTAGGTAAAATGATAGAATTGAAAATTAGTAATTTGTCTTCGTGAGACAGACCATCACAGGCTGGTACTAAAAATGAGTGTATGTGGACAAACATATATACAAAAATAGGGGCCCTTTTTTTTTTTTTTTTTTGCTAAGTCATGAGTGGACTCTACACTGGCCTTCTCAAGTATGAAAACAGTACCCATTTTTTTCGTATGAACAAGATCACCTGGCACATTCCCCACTCTTCTCTCTGAGCTGTCACAGGGGATCCACTCAAGTACTTTGCGAGATACCAATACAGACGGTCTGCCAAGCTGCCAGTACAAATTGGATTCCGGAACGTCTTAGGTTATGGAAAAAATAATGTATTTCTACACAACTAGCATTTTTCTTCCTTCGAAATGATCTGTTGTATATCTCTCTCTGTTGTAACAGGTACTTCTTAAAACAGAAACACTACATTTTCTGTTTTATCCATATGAATTGCGTTGAGTCTCAAGACTAGAAATGAAACCAAGAGAACTATCCTGAATGTTAAACACCATAGATATTCTTAGCATTTCTTTTGTACTGAGAATTGAACTCAAGACCTCACACTTTCCAGGCAGCCATAGCACCACTGAGTTAATACCTGGCCTTTGATATTCTTATTATTGCTTCTTGAAGCATTCAACACAGTCCCATGAGGCACAGATATTTCTTATTGATAAAAACACCAAAGATCTGGGAAGTGAGTCACCAACTGAAGAAGTAAGCTGCTAAATGAAAGAAAGAGTAGAATCCAAAATTCTCACGAGCTGTGTTTGTTCCCTGTGTCATTTCTGCTGGGACCTGTGGAAGATCAGTCCGAAGGGGGGTGGACAAGAGAAAGAGACAATCAGAAGGTGACAACTGGCCATATCCGGGAGGGTCCTGGGCCAGTAATGTTGGTGGCCAACTTGATTGGCTTGGGAAGCACCTGAGAAATTATAAAGCACACGTTTAATGGTGTTGTGAGGCTGTTTGCAGAGACCACTGGCATATGGGTCAGCACTGATGGGCCTGCTGTGAACGTGGGTGCCACCTGGCATGGGCTGGAAATAGGACAGAGCCAAAGAGGAAGAGAGAGGAAGCCTATCAGCACGTGCCCTCTCTCCTTTCTGGGCATGTGAGCTGAACAGCTTTCCTGCACCGTGCCCTCTGCTCTGATATTTTTGCCTCGGAGCAAGGCAGCCATGGACCAAAACCTCTGAGGCTATGAGCCAAAGTAAATCTTTCATCTTTAAGGTGATTTATGTTGGATATTCTGTCACAGTGACCAAAAGCTGACAAACACAGGTAGGTTTATTTGGGGGGGGGGCGCAGGGTCTTGTTTTGTAGTTCAGGCTGGTCTTGAGCTCACTATGTAGCCCAGGCAAGCCTCAAACTCAGCAATCCTCCTGCCTCTGTTTCCCGAGTGCTGGGATTACAGGTGTGAGCCACCATGCCCGGCATTACACAGGTAGTTTTAAAATCATTTTTTTTTTTTCTGATTTAAAAATGAAGGAGGTACCTGAGCATCTCTATTAATGCAAAGCAGGATTTTTGATAGGAACTTTCCCCCTATATACACAGAGACTGCTCCGTAATTAATCAATAGAGAAGTCCATAGGCAAATGAAGTAAGGAAACACGCTGCAGACCGTGACAATAACAGCCTGTTACGAAGCTGCCAAGGATCATGTGACTTTGTTCTTTAACCTCTTGCACCTCTGGGAGATTTTTCCATTTCTTGTGTTGAGTCACCCCATCTGGTATTGTTGTATGTGGTTACTGGGAATTGAACCAGCGACCTTGTTGTACTTGCTAGGCAGGTGCTTGAACTGCTGAGCTAAATTTCCAGCCATTGAATGTGTCTTTAAAACAAGGCAGCACAGGTTGTGGGTGGGCCGGGGGAAGCAGAATCAGCATCCACACCCCACAGGGGCTGGGGTGCAGCTTTTGTCATCCGCAGGCTCCAAACCCGCTGAACCCCAGCCCAGGGCTTCTGCGTGGCCCACACGCGCTGGAAACCAAAATGGTTATGAGTCCCGCAGTCCCGTAAGTAGCTGCAGATCCACCCGGGAGGCTGGCTGCTCCAGCACTTTGTAACCTTCCCTGGCTCCTTTTGGGAGGAGGATAATGACGGCTTGGAAGCAGCGCAGGGGCTGACCCTTGTTCTGGCTCTCGGTGCCAAACCGCTGTTCTTCAGTCCACCTCCCTTTCGTACACTCTGAGGAGACTGGCAAAAGCTTGTGCCAAGCTGAAATGTGAAGTTTCTAACTAGTGACATTTAGTCTTTTATTAAAATGAAATTCATTGTAGCTGAAAAGCACAGGGAATGTTAAAAGGGCAAAAAAAACTATTAATAGTCTTTCAAGCACATTCATTGTGCAAATAGTTTTGATTTCTAATTCATGGTATTTTCAGTGCTGCAAAGTGTCTATTGCTAATTACTCCACATTGATGATTTCAGTACGAAACAACTTCCCACTCTTGTCCCCCCCACTATCTCAAGATGCAGTTTTAATGCACAAAGAAAAAGAAAAGCTACTCTAGTGTAAAATTTCCCACTCCCCAACCCAGTGGCCTTCTTGTAAGTTGGATTTTTGCAACTCAAGTTTTCATTTTCTGTTACATTTTTGCATAAATACTTCCATCATAGGGCTTAACTGTCAAAATAATATTTCCAAGAGGTCCATTGAGAAATCGTGTTCCTGCACTTTTCCTCGGCTAATTCCCCCCACCTATGCTTTCCAGTAATGTCACTTTTATTAGATCCTTTTGCTGTAGTTCTCTGTTCTTAAATAAGGAAATATAAATACAGTTTCTATCTTTGTATCTATGTATAATGGTCTGTATTTCTTACTGCTGAACAACTGTAAATATATTATGTGTGGATACCTGAAGCTTTAAGTTAAATTTTTCTTAGGTTTTTTTTTATGACATGTTTGCCATTCATGCAGTTGACCCTCTTCTTGGGGAGGGGTTGCTTATACACACCACAGCTTGCTTTTTGCTTTAATCACTTTCTCCTCCCCTCTTTCCCACCAATTTCCCTGTCTGATTCTTCACTCTTGCTGATATTATTAATCCAAGCCCATGTGGCGGCACCTGATATTTATGCTGCTCAAGGTTACTAAGTTCCCCTATGTGGTAGGTCTTTCTTCTGCTTTTCTATCCCCACCCCCACCTCATCCCTTTTGTTTATCCCCTTGGGCCACTTCCCTACTTGTCTCCTTCTGTCCAACCTTTATCATTATCCTGTAATTTGCCTCACTCAAGCGAGAGACACCAATGACGCTGGTGGGTCTGGTTTGCCTCCCTCAACAGAGTATTTTCCAGGTGCATCCACTTTCCTACAGTTATCTCAGCACTGTCATTCTTTAGAGCAGAGTAGTATTTCACGATATATAGCTACCACATTTTCTTTTCTTTTTTCTTTTTTTTTTTTTTTTTTTTTTTGCTTTTTGAGACAGGGTTTCACTTTGTAGTTCAGGCTGGCCCTGAGCTCACTATGGTGCCCAGGCAAGCCGCCGCGAACTCAGCAATCCTCTTGTCTCTGCCTCCCGAGTGCTGGGATTACAGGCGTGAGCCACCACGTCCGGCATTGTGGTATGCGTTGTTGATTGTTGGTGGGCGTGTCTCCACGCCCAGCATTATATGTGGTTACCGGGGATCGAACTCAGGACCTTGCGCTTGCGAGGCAGGCGCCGGAACCACTGAGCTAACCCTCCGGCCCAGCTACCACATTTTCTTTATCCAGTCTTCTGTCAGTGTGTAGACAGGTCACTTCCCGGATTTACTTCTTAGGAGTTGTGCTGCTATAAATGTTGTATGTATGTATCGCAATAGTGTCCTGTCTCAAGCTCTTTGGAGAGCTAATTTCTCTAAGGGGTAGGTAGAAATGTTGACCATTTTTTATAATTTGTTGGCTTTTGTATTTCTTCTCTGTGATGTGTCTGTTCATTT